>JAYJMF010353528.1:0-10897 GCA_036873715.1 Salvia sclarea
TAATTTATTAATTATTTTAATTGTAATACGGTTTACGGTTTGGTTTGGTTTATAAATTTTAAAAAACCAAACCTAAATCGTAAATCATAATTTCTAAAAAAATTAAACCAAACCATAATTTTCGAACCATAAACCAAATCAAACCACATAAATACGGTTTAGTCCGGTTTGATTTACGGTTTAAACCAAATTGTGCCCACCCCTAGCCATGGATATAGAGTTTTATATTTATCAAATAAATAAACTACAAGTATTGGGCCACATTTTAATGTTTGTAATTTTGGGCCTCATATGTGCTGTCTCAGTACATGAAATTTAGTCCATATTAGTTTGGACTTTGGAGTTGAGGAGCATTATATATAGATATTTTTGTTATTAAAATAGAAAATAAAACTTGTTAGCTCTTTTTTCATATAAAATCTATACTAGTCTCTTACGTACTTAATTTCACCGGAAACATCTCCAACTCTTCCAAGAAAAAGCAATTTCCCACTTCAAGATTTTGTCAAACTCAGATAATTCTTCTTCCAATTTCCTTTATACTAAATTTTCTATAGAAATTTATCAATTCTCTAACTTTACACAGAAATTCCCCCCAACACAGATTATATATGTCTTTTAAAATCATAATATTTGGGCAACCGGTGGTAGCCTAGTCCATCATGCTCATACCACAGTGGGAACAAAAAGTAGAAAGATTGTTTTTGTGATAGAAGCATTTTTCACGTTAATATTAATGTTATTGATTTATTCATTTAATAATGAAACTAATTACCCAGAGGATTTTCACTTTATTATGCATCAAACACTAGTGAAAATCCTACATGAAATCATGATTACGTTCATTGGATCTAAAAAGTTCTTAATGGAAGGAATTGGCATTTTGATATTTCCTTATTTAATTACGAATTTCGAGAATTAAATTGCACGCAAATAGAACTATGGAAGTACGTGTATCTATAGTATTTTGAGAAAACAACTCAACAATCCAATGGCCCTCGTTCAAATAGTGTCGAATATTTAAATCCGTGGAGATGTAAATTTGAGTTTTATTGGATAATAAATTAGAGTAAGCTTATTTAGCTTAATATTCTTATTATTGTGGATGTAAAATATATATAGCTAGATCAACTCAAAAAATATATAACTCAAAATGTTTTTCCCTTTGCAATTGAGGAGGGATCATCCACGAGACATCCTGGTGATTTGCTTGAAAAACGACGGTACGGTCATTTCTTTATATCTTTCTATTAAGAATTACAAAAAATATTCTCAAATAGAAATTCCTATCTCCCACAATGGTAATTTTTGTCGATTTCACAAAACCATTTCTGGAAAGTTGAATTCATATTGATGATTAGGGTTTCCTTGCATATGTAGAAATACATGCATGCATATTTGGATAATTATATTTCGAGGTTTCGTTGTATTTGTTGTGCACGAAATAATCCCAAACATTTTGTATCATCACGAAAACTTTACATGCCGTAGTTTCGAGAGAAAATTCTTACATGATCATCTCCAACTCTCCAAGATAAATCATATATAGAATCATATATGTATTATTTTTATATAGTTTTACGTTTGAAGAAAAAATAACCTCCTTTGATCCATATACAATGGACTCGTGATTGTTGTTAATTAAATGTTGATTAAAATTAAACGATTTGTATTACACAGTATTTTTATGTTTGCACGTATGTTAATATGATATATTAGTCAAATATATTTTGGGTTATGTATTTTTTTCGATATATATTTCAACTATGTTTTGGTAGTTGGAATGTCGTATAATATTAATTGACTGCTTTCAATCTTTGAGCAGAACACGCATTGAATAAAGTTTACCTAGAGAATTGATATAGTAACAACTTAGTATTATTGATTCCATTATAAACACAACTTACTTTAATCTGAATTTAGTTTACCTAGAGCATATATTGATATATATAGTAACAATCTATTACGTGCAAGATCAAATCATTTTCTATTTAAATCCCTAGCTATCATTGTATGTTCCCAGCTAAAAAATAATATTTTCCTACACTATAATTCATTTTGATATTAGCACCCTTAGAATTTTCTACCTTAAGCCTTTTAATTAGTGATTGCATGAGCAGATGAGACCGAGAGAGACCCATTTTGTGCGACATACAGTGCAATCGCATGGAGCAAAGCTGGCGAGATTGCACTTGCAAGATTGGCTTATTTTGCTCCTTCTCGCCGCCATCGACGCCGGCCTTAACGTCATCGAGCCCTTCCATCGCTACATAAGCTCCGACCTCATGACGGATCTCAAGTACCCTCTCAAAATACCCGACACCGTGCCTATGTGGGCCGTCCCTGTATGTATATAAAAGCAAAATCTGCTTTTCTGTAAGAATCTACGAACCAATGCACTTCACGTATAAAGTTACTGCACTACTAGGATTATAATGATGAGCATGTTGTATTTTTACTGGAACCTAGTAGTGCTGACTTTATACGTGAACATTTATTAATTTTAGAGGCTTATGTTTTTAGTGGAGTATTTTTGTCATCTTTTATAAGAAACATGAACCGCATGTCCTAATTGGACAAAGAGCCCTTAGATGTTGATAGGTTGTCTTATTTTTCGCGAAAAGTCTTTACAATTAATTATAGAAAAGTGTAATACATGAGGTCATACGAGGTATCCGTCGACTGTATAAGGTATTTGGTCATATTATACAAGTGGAAACCTCGAGGTATCTGACCGTATATGGGCGGATATACCTCATGTCCTTACACTTTTCTGACAAGTGTAAATGCTTTTTGCGAAAAATAATTTAAGGGTATTTTTGCCGATGTTGCTTATAAAAGAGGGCAAACATATTTTTATTGTTATAAAAATAGGCGAAAAACTCCATTCCCACTTAATTTTATACGTAAAGTAAAGTGCACTGCAGATTTGTAGGTTCGTATGAAATAATATTCTTTTATTTCTAGCTCATATTGAATTGGTTGTGGAATTAAATAGGTGTATGCTGTGATATTACCATGCTTGGTATTTCTGATATATTACCACCGCAAAAAGGATGTTTATGATCTCCACCATGCTGTTCTAGGTAAACTAAATTGTTGCATGTGTGTGTACGTAACGAAACAAGAGGAGATTATTATTTTTTTTTTTTTTGTAGCTAATTCATTATTGTGATTTTGTTATTTGTATATATATATATTAGGGCTAGGGTATTCTGTTCTGGTCACGGCGGTCATAACTGATTCGATCAAAGATGCTGTTGGACGACCACGCCCAAATTTCTACTTCCGGTGCTTCCCCGATGGTGTCGCGGTATGTATATATGTAGAGGTTATAATGTTTCTCCCATCTAATGGGCCGTTGATGAGTTATTATGATTTAACCCTCAATCATTCCTGTCGGGCCACACTACAAGAAAACGAAGCTTTAACGACGGAATACAGTCCGTCGTTAATGGTGCGGCCTTAGCGACGGATTTAGCGACGGGATTTTTTTACCTAATTAGCGACGGAATTTCCATTATTTTATTTTTGATTATTTAATAAAATATTCCGTCGTTAAATAATTAAATTATTTTTTTTTATTTTTCCATCGTTAAATCCGTCGTTAATTCATTAATTCATAATTATTTTTAATTATTAAAATTTTCCGTCGTTAATTCCGTCGTTAAAAATTTAAAATATTTTTTATTTTATTTTTCCGTTGTTAATTAATTAATTTTAATTATTAAAAAAATCCGTCGTTAAATCCTTCGTTAATTATTTAATTAATTAATTTTTTAATTATTTAAAATTCTACCGTTAAATCCGTTGTTAAGTATGTTATCCCACATCGAAAAACTTGTGGATGTTTGGTTGAGTTTGTGCCTATAAATAGTAGAGCACCAATACTAGAAATAAAGAAAGAAATAATTAATTCATTAATTAATATTATAATAATAATAATAAATAATATAATAATAATAAATAATTAAATGTATAATTTCGAAAATAAAAAATAATTATTTTTTTAATATCAATTTTTTTAACGACGGAATATTCCGTCGTTAATTTTTAACGACGAAAAATTTCCGTCGTTATCTAGAAGACGATGGCTCCGACAACGACGGTTCTTTTCCATCGTTAAGTCATTTTAACGACGGAATCGACATTTATAACGACGGAATTTTCCGTCGTTAAAGCCGTGTTTTTTTGTAGTGCCAGGGGTTGGGGCCCTTGGGGGGAGGGAATTGTCTTTCGCTACAGGGTTATTTATTGTAAAAACCTTAAGTATCATGAGAATTGTCAAAATAAATGCATCTGCAATAAAAATTAAATGCATTTTTGCAGTGAAAATGTATTCGCACAAAAAAATGAAAATTTTCGCCTCTTACCATATTCAAACCTTGATGATGTGAAGTGATGATTGAAAATGGTCCTTACATTCTCATTTTAAGAATGATTTTTATTCGAACATTTCTCTGGATTGGTAATTAACAACCTTATTTATCATGGAAATATGAAAATAAATGCCTTTTAATTAGGAAAATATGTACTACAATATATTATATCAACAATTTGTTTGCAAGATCATTTTAGGTCAAAAAAAATTCATAAGATGGGATAATAGTGACAAATTTGTTATTGGTACGGTACCATGAGCACCACTAATGCATAATTTAATTTCCAAATAAATAATTTTTTTTTCCATTTTGCCTTGTATCTTTTATATATCTTCTACTACTTCCCCTTAACAACTCCCAATTTTGAAGATTCTTTTCCCTTCTCCTTCAAAATTTGTGGTTACTATCTTTGAAAAATCAAAAAATAAAACTAAAATTCATTTATGCGTGTAGGTATTTGATCCTTTAAATGGGGACGTTATGTGCACCGGTAATCGAAAGCTTATAAAAGAGGGATACAAAAGCTTTCCTAGTGGCCACTCCTCATGTTGGTATCAACAAAAATAGTACTCCATCCGTCCCTTAAAAGTATGCATAGTTTTGACCGGTGCGGGTTTTAATAAAATGTAGTTGACTTAAGTTGTAGTGGAATATGGGTCCCACAAGAAAGTATTGTTAAAGGTAAAAGTAATGTTAGTGGAGAATGGGTCCCACAAAAAGGTATTGGAAAGTGTAAAAATAGTATAAATAAATGTTAAAGTAAGAGAATAAATGGGACCCACAAAAAGTAGTCATTTCCAAAAAAGGAAAATGCATACTCTTGAGGGACGGCCCAAAATAGAATAAAATGCATACTCTTAAGGGACGAAGGGAGTATACAATATTTATTCTACAATATAATCAAATATGAATTTCTAAGTAGGTTAGGGCACATTTTGGTGCAGGGTCATTTGCAGGGTTAGGGTTTTTGGCATGGTATTTATCTGGGAAGATAAAAGTGTTTGATAAAAGAGGTCATGCAGCCAAGATTTGCATTGTGCTCATGCCCTATCTATTTGCCGCGCTCGTCGCCATTTCTCGCGTCGATGACTATTGGCATCATTGGACCGACGTTTTCACTGGATCCATGTTAGGTCAGTTGATCACACTGTATGTATATCTAGATGCACGGTGCATTCGTTCTAAATTACAAATTTAGTGTTGTGATAAATTAATACATAAGCGTTCATTGTGGCTCGATCGATAAATCTTAATTGGATTTAATCGGGATGAATGTACCGTACATCTGGATGTACACCAATTTTTTGTTTGTACTAAATTACAAGTCATATTGTATGACATCTATACGTATTACATCTACTGATCCATCACTTTGTGCTTGATGTAGGGTTCCTTGTTTCTTCAATTTGCTACCTCCAATTTTTCCCATTTCCCAATTGCAGTAACGGTGAGTATACCTAGAAATTTTTTTACATTGCATTAAGTAAAGCTGATAATTCTTAAGTTTTAGTAACATCATATGATATCAATGAAATTGAATATACTGTATCAAGATATCTTTAAGATGTAACTAATTACTACACGAAATTGGGTCGGTTCTAGTTTTAATTGCTAAACATTGTGAGATATAATCGAATTTCATTTTAATATAATATTTCAAATTTATTAAAATTTTGATTACCCAAAATTAGGGGTGAGTTCAGGTGAGAATACTATATTTTGTAAGAAATAAGAATGAATCTGGGTCATTGATTATTATAGATCAATAACCCATATCTATTTTTGGGTGTGCTAAATATTTTAACTGTGTGTGCTGTAATTTATTGCCACATGAATACCATTGCACAAAATATATATAGTTCTTGCATTATGATAATGTTGCACATTTCGTAACATTTCATATATTGTTATTACATAAAATGTGTTTCTCACCATAACCTACCCCTAAAAACTAATTGTAAAAACATATATAAGAAATATGAGAACTGATCTGCAACTCAACCTTCCATAAGCACCAATTACGTTTAGGCCATATTAACATTATTCTTTTACGTTTGAGACATTTAATTATTTTGATTCTAATACCTTAAAAGTTTGTTTTTGGCATCACTAATTCGATACATTACATGCAAATCAATATTCAATATGTTTATTTTGTCCATTTTTTCAAGTAAGAGGGAAAAATAACAAATCAAGCATTATATTTATGTGATTTGTTGAATTAGTGATGATAATGATAATTAATTTGATACATTACATGCAAATCAATATTCAATATGTTTATTTTGTCCATTTTTTCAAGTAAGAGGGGAAAATAACAAATCAAGCATTATATTTATGTGATTTGTTGAATTAGTGATGATAATGATAATTAATTTGCTAAGAGGAAAATTTCCTTGCTAAACAAGCTCATTTCCTTATTCTTTTCTTTATAGCCAGCTCATTCCGTCACTAAATTTCTTGTTAATATAACAATTTCTTGTAAGAAGGGAAATGGGAAACCATCATAGATCCCTTCTTTTAGAAAAAACTTTTAAGGTGTTAAAATAAAAATAAATCTTAAATAAAAATGAATAATATTAATTTGGTCCAAATGTAATGCACATGAAATTACGGACGGATGGTGAACGACACATCAATTCTCTAAGAAATATAATGTGCTGGTTGTAATGTACTAATGTTCTTTAAAATAAATTATCATAACATGTCAAATTAACTTTAATAGGATACAAATTAAGATATGAAAATTAAGAAATCAATTAATAAGCAATATTTATACAAACCTTAACTCTATCATCATATGCATGCAATTAGGTTTTGAGATAACTAATTTATTTATACGAATTAATCTGTGTTGCAGGATGGGCAACACATGCATTTATCAGAATGATGGAAGAAAATTCCTTCGACTGCGATCTTGAAGAGATTGAAACGACGCAGTTTCGGCATGACGTTCGCATTAATCAAAAGGCGTCGGATGAAGATAGTGGGAGAGATGATAATAATCCCCCTAGAATGCTTGGATTTTAATTTACTTTTACCCAATCCATATTAATGTACCATATTAATTTAGAATGCCCAACTCTATTGCATGACTCTCTTTTATATAATGTTATATATGTACATATAATGTGTGTGTATGTACTTGATTGGATACTTTATTGTCTTCGATTGCATTCGTGGAAGATCGATGTATCGCAATACTAGTGGTTTATAATTAGGGTTGTATAAAAAAAATATACACCGTAATATTTGACAATCCTAATCGCCTAGCATTTTGGCACGTGTGTTTGATTATAAAATGCAATTAGGGCTTCTTAAACGGGACGGGATTCGGGAAATTCCCATTCAGTCCCGAGTCCCGAAATCCCGAGAAATTCCCGCCCTGTCCCGTGTCCCGAAAATTTTCCGGACTGGGTCCGGGATTGACATTTTGAAAAATTCGGGACTCCCAAGGTCTTGATCGGGATAATTAACCCTAGATATTTATTACTCCCTCCGTCCCATTACAAGCGCTATGCTTTCTATTTTGGGCGTCCCATTACAAGCGTCTACATCCATAAAAGGAAATAATTAGCAATTTTCTCTTTCCTACTTTATCATTTAAACTTTTTCCTCTCTTACTTTATTACTTATTTAATTATATTTCTACTTTTCTTTTTCCTACTTTATCATTTAAATTATTCTTTCTCCTACTTTATCTAACTTAATCACTCCCTAAATACTTATTTACTTAATCTCCGTGCCCTTAGTTACATGGACGCTTGTAATGGGACGGAGGGAGTATATTTTATTTTAATTTTCAATTTTGAACAAACTTAATTCAATTAACTTTGGTGGATTTGAATTAGATGACTATGATTTATGTTATATGTTGATGTTGTCGTTTTGAATTGTTGTTAATGATTGTGAGTTAGTTTTATTTTCTATTTGAAACAAAGGGGCTATTGACGAAATCCGACTAGCGTTGCACCTGGTGCAGTGGAATATGCTTCAGGTGGGGATGGGAGTTATACGGTGAGGAAACTGGTGCTGCTCATGGCAACAACGACGACACATAATGCGTCAGTGGAATCGTGGCGCCTTTATTTTGGATTATGTGGATTGGTTGGTTAATTGACATGTGGAGTCTTGTCGTTGAACCACGGCCGGGCTCGAAAGAGCCGCCATGGGCGGTGGCTGGGAGCGAGCCGCCGTTAACTTTCCGTTACAAGGTAGGGGCCTTTTTGCCCGGGTTGAGGGTGCAATTGATCCAAATCAAACGTTAGGGGTGTACTTACTCTTCGCAGAAACGTTAAGGGTGTATTTACACCTTTGCCCATTAAAAAAAGAAGGTGGATTGAAATACTTTTTATTTTGTTTTATTTTTTGAAAATTTTAATGACATGAGTGTAATTACATGGCTTTTCGAGTATGCCAACTAGGCATGTTAGTCAAATTTGAGGATAATGTGAATTTTCGGTGTGCCACGTATGTATAACGGGCCCGATTCAGGCGGTCAGGACATTAATATGCTCCCATTTAAAATCTTAGCGTCCAATTTGTTATTATGTTTACGATAAGACACGGACTTAAAAAGTCGAATACGTTGGAGTGCTACGTGTTATTTGCCCTTTTTTTCAAAAATGAGGATTAGTTAGTCGAGTTCGGGACATTTGACATCGAGAACGTGACATACAATTTGTAAAATTTTGGGATCGGGATCTTAAAGTCCCTACTGAGTCCAGGACTGGCAATTTATGTATTTTCAGGATCGGACCTTAGGGACGAGTATCCGGTCCAGACTTGATTCTCATTTCTAAGTGCAACAGAGGATCTTATATGAAAATTAGATTCGTTGGAAAAGCTCTATGATTTCATCTTTCTATCTGTGAAATAAAATTTTACTCCCTCCGTTATCTTTAGCTTGGCACCTACCTTTTCGGCACGGGGATTAAGAAAGTGGTGCTTTTATGTGTAAAATGGTGTAACCACTTTTGTTGATTAAGACAAATTTATTTCCTTTTTTGGCAAGTGCCATTACTAAAAATACACTCCAAATAGAAATGGTGTCAAGATAAAAAATACGGAGGGAATATTAAATAAATAAATAAATCTCCGAAGAAAACAGATTAAGGGTCGAGCCTCGTTAAAACACTTCTATATATGTGAATTGTGATATTCATAAATTCTTAATTATCTAATCACAAGATTGTAATTGTTCCACTAGGTGGCTTCATTAGGTAGATAATGCATGCACGCAGATCGACTTAATTTGTGTATTCAACGTCAACTCCTTAAAACTCGTTGGCTATGATATGATAGTGAAGATTTTATGCAAAGTCAACTTCATTTATGCCTATTATTAACCCATAGTATATACTCCCTCCGTCCCACCGAAGTTGATATGTATTTTTTTTGGGCCGTCTCAACGAAGATATTATGTTTTTTTTTTGGGGACATTTTATTACTCACGCAACTTTTAATAATATATATTTCTATTATCACTTTACACTACTTTTCAATTCTCCTTAAACTCCGTGCCCAAAAGAAATGTATCATCTTCGATGTGACGGAGAGAGTAATAATTTTTATTTGGTGATATATTAATATTGACTTGTTCAGAGCTACATACTGTATATATCTGTCACGTTGACCGAGGATTTAAAAGAAAAGCGACAGCTTTTTATTCCTTCAATCTCATCAATACCGAGGAATTATTTATATGTTAACCATATATAATTATATATGCTATGCTGTATAATTATATATACTGCCGAATAAGAATTAATTAAATGTGTTTAGATATAATAACTTCTAAGAATCAAGTTTATTCTATTACAACTACTAATTAGTTTCAGATTACATGTTTTACAACTCCAGCTAATTAACTCGTATCAGTTTTAAATATGTAATAATATAACTTCCAAAATATGGCAATCGCATTATTGTGGATCGAGTAGTAAATGAAGCACAAGTGTGGAATAAAATAAACTGTGCCGGAACGTGGGTGAGTATTACAAAGAAATTACCCCACGTAATATATATTAATTTATAATGAAAAAAGAACACCCATAAAGAATATCGTCTTGTAGAGTGAATAGATTATATTTGGTCCTTAGTGAAAATGTATTAAAAATTACAAAACAAAAACAGATAATAAAAGGAAAATTAGACATTGAAAAGGCAAATTAAGGGAAAATTAGAAAATGTATACTAGACATCTACTTTTATTCTAATCCGACATAGTACATAAAAATACATGCCCGATCCATTCATTTTATCGTTTTATCGACATGTATAATATATATTTTAAGATAATATTAGAACCAAAGTAAATGTCCAATAAGGAAAAAAATGAAATTCAGCTAAAACGGGATTGATGTATATGAAAGGTGCTCACGGGCGGTATGCGATACACGTACTAGTAAAACACATTCGGGAAAACACACTAGAAAAATCAGGTATGACAGACTCATACCTATATATATATATATATATATATATATATATATATATGGGGTTAGGTTAACTGT
>JAYJMF010353548.1:0-10894 GCA_036873715.1 Salvia sclarea
TATATATAATATATATATATATAATATTATAATTCGGTTCGATTTTCGGTTATTCGGTATTTTTACCTCTAAAATCGAAACCAAACCGAAATACCGAAAATTTTAAAATTGAAAACCGAAACCGAATCGAGCATAAAAATAACCGAACCGAACCGAATTTAAATTTTGGTTCGGTTCGGCTCGGTTTTTCGGTTATAACCAAATATTGCTCACCCCCGTATGCTATATGGTTACCTCCAACACACAGTAGTCTCGTCTTGTCCCAACTCGTTGATATGTTATACTGTTGCAGAATAATATATGATAGTCTCGTCTTATCTCAAAGCTATAAAGTAATACACGTTGATAATCTTATGTTGAAAAAATCTTTATCACACACAAAAGGATGGTAAGTTTGGTATATAAAACCATACTAGAATGTGCCCTTCGTGCGTTGTACGACAATAGATGTTAAAATAAAATTAAATAACAATTATAATTAATATTACATAGAAAAATAAAATATCTATGAAACACAAAATATCTAGTGATTTAATTTATTCCATGATTTTAGAATCGTGAGTAATATCTAGTGATTCTATGATTTAAAAAAACTGATCGCGTGCGACGCAAGATACGACATTTTAAACTCAACAACTCAAACGCTAATGGTATATAAAACTATTAGTGTTCTTCATAAGTACTAAAATAAAATAAAATAAAATAAAACTTTACGTTTAAATACTTGAAAAATATAAACTATTGATGTTCATGTAAGATTTTTACGATAATGTAGATATTTTTAAAATTTTAATAAATTAATAATAATAATAATAATAGTATTCTTGTTAGTTTAATTTAATTTTATTCTTATATTCTATTTAATTATTGAATTCAAAATCCAATATAAAAGTAAAACTATTATTAAGGTAGAAAAAACATGTGTGTATATATTTTTAACAATTGAATTCAATGTTTACTTCAATTTTTTAATTTACTGGGAATATGTTCCGTGAGGGTAGCTAAACAAAAAACTAAAAACATAATTAGAGAAGATAAAGGAAAACTTGGAGAAACGGTTATAATAGAGCAAATCAGAAGCGAATCTAAAAGAAATTATATATAATTAATTAAACATTCAATGGTTTATTTTTATCTTTTCTTATTTGATGTGTTAAATTTTATCTTTTAAAAAGTAAAATACTTAACTTTTATCTTTTTTATTTGTAGGTTTAAATTTTCTCTTCTCTATAATAAAATCACCTATTTCCTACTTTCCTAGCTAACTTCTTTCTCTTCTCTTTCTCTCTCTTTTCTTCCCACTCAGTTTTGCCCATAATTTCTCTCTCCCACGGTCCCATCTCTCTCTCTCTCTCTCTATATATATATATATATAGGGAGGGGATCATTTAGGATCCCTCCTGAAAATGTTAACTAGGATCCAATCTCATCCTTTGATCTTGATTGATGGATGGTCAAGATTGATTCTCCATATTGATGATTCTTTCGTATGTATTACTTAATGCTTTTAAACGATTATACTTTTTTATGTAGAACAAAATGTTTTAACTATTACTCCCTCCGTCCACAAAGAGTGTTCCACTTTGTGGACGGCACGAGTTTTAATGAAATATGAAGGAATTGTGTGAGTGGAGAAATGGTCCCACCATATAGATTTAATAAATAGTGAATGATATTTTGTGAGTGGAGAAATGGTCCCACCACCTTTTTGCCAAATAAGGAAAGTGGAACACTCTTTGTGGACACCCAAAATGGCAAAAATGGAACACTCTTCGTGGACGGAGGGAGTATTATGTTTTCTCACATACAACATAATGTTTTCTCCATCCTAAATGTATGCTTTGATCCTAGATCCTAATTTCAGTAGGGATCCTAGTAGATCTCCACCCTTATTATTAAATACAGTAGTATATTTTAATTTTCCAATTTTTTCAATTTTTTTTTTAAAAAAAAAAAAACAATATGGACATAATCGAAAATCTAAATTTTGAAGAAAAAGAAATCATTAGCTCAGTTCAGTCACAAGTGGCCCGATTTGAAAATCTGAACAATTAAAATTTTTTATTTAGTTCAATTTAATTATTTGGATTTCGAATATTTTGTTAATATGATGTTCAAATAGTATATATTGTAAGTTTTGCATGTGAGTGAATCGAGAGTGAAGCCGAAAGTAAGATGATTTATTTTTATTTATTGCTAGTTAACCGCCCTATATTATTGAAATTGGTTGTACGCATAGAATAATGGCGATGATAAGTTCAAAGAATTAAAGGGATAATGTAAGAATCTTTAGGCTTCTTCTTTTGATAGTCGCCACTCATGTCAGTTTCTTCTCTTCTTTTTGGGTAAGCAACCATAATTGGAAAGATGGTTTCTTCTCTTCATTTTCTTGAATCATTAGAGCCCACAAATTTATAATCATATGTTTGGACCTTTTGCCACTACAATATCGAGCTTAGTAATATATATACAGACTAGTGAATACGACAGTAGAAATCATGTTATATTATAATGGTAATTCTTTTAAAAAGTTTATTTAGGCAGTGCTTCTAGATCTGATATATAAGTTGTATGTCGTTGAATTTTGACAAAGAATTAGTACTATAGTTTAGTCATAGTAATTTATAATTAAGTAGAAATTTATAAAACAACTTTATGCTTAGCTAGAGCCTAGAGTTATGTCACCACCCAACTGGCCAACATCAATTTCTTTTGTCTCAAAACTGAATTTATTATTTTTAATATGCATTAATCACAAAAATAAAAGTTACTATAATGATATAGCGAATAACAATTTCATTTATTACTAAGTACCCCAATTATAGAATTTAAATACTAGTCATTATACTAATTGGATTTAGTTACTTATAATTAATAAAATACAAGAATTTGAAATTAGGGGAAACCGATAGTAGACACCAAAAAGTGAAATCGAGAATCTCGAGTGATTCATTAAACTTAGGCGTGTTATTAGAACCTCATTCAACACTAGATTTCCTTCCACAAATTAACGCAAATATACTAAGACAATCGTACAAGGTCGAAATTCGCTATGATGAATGGAGATTTGTTTATCAAGAAACTAGCAATTTGCATAAAGAATTCAGTCCAAAACGACAAGATCACGAGGCATGCTTTAAACGAATGGAGATGGGCAAAAAGTTTGCACCCTTTTAGCACAAGTAGACCACTTCTTATTTCCTCTTTCTTCACATGAATGACTTTTCAAAGATTTGTACCCATCATCAAGAATCTTTTAGGCCAACTTCCATACACAATCATCTATTTTCCCACTAAAGAAAATAGATGCATATGAAACACACATATCTCAAGTACTAAGTAGTTTATCCTAAATTTTAATTATAAACAAGAAAGAAACTAATCAGACATTGTACCTAGCTATAAGCCAGCAGCATCTCAGAAATGAAATTATTACTATAACATTTCAACTTAGATGTGCGCTGATGTAGAAAAAGGTGTTTGTTAATTGTTTGTCACAATCTTCCTACTACAAGAAAAGAGATTAGTGGTAGGTTGGACCATAATTCCACTATAAAAATGTTGGACCAATGATCTCAAAAAGCAAGCTGATTGAGAGGTATATATTAAACCGCATAAAATAAATATATATTATTACCATTACTATACGTGTTAAACTGTTAAGCTCCATAAAATACACCAAATTTGAGTGAATTATAATTTTGCAGACAATTTTTAGAATTTAAACTAAAATTAATACACCAATTTCACAGATCTGATTCCATGGATCTATACCACATAACTGGCACTAGGAATAACACATGGATGCATTATTGTTCCACATCATATATATTCAATTTTACAACTGAATTTCATCGATGGTGTATTTTATTTAAAATCAGAATTTGCTCAAAGTTGATATATTATGAACTATAACGTCGTCATGCTGACATCACGCGCAGTGTGAGTGATTTGAGTCGGCATGTTCCATTATCTCCAAAATAGCATAATGTTTGAGATGAAAGTAGAGAAGGGATCCATTTTGCAGCAATAGAAATCGGTGTGGAGCAACTAGCATATATATATAAGGTTGAAAAAGCAAAAGGTGTTTGAAACTAAGAAATGAGTAGGTTGTCTCTTGTAGTGCTACAGCTGCTCTTGATCTTGATTTTTGCCGGTTGGGTGTCGCTTTGGGTCCTCAAGCCGACGGAATTCTGGACTAGGAAATGGAAGGCCGCAGAGGCAAAGGCAAAGGCGTTTGGCTACAATGGTACGTTTCTCAGATATGTGATAGCTGGTGAAAAAGATCAATTACCCACCTCAAATCTCTTCGATATAAAATCTATCTCTCTTCAAAATTCTAAAACAATTTGGATATAATTCATGTTTTATACTTCTATATTTTTATTTTTTATTGTTGCAAACAAATATATATACTTTACTTTTTGTTGGTATTCTCTACTTATTATGCTTTTCATTTTTGTTTTGTTATAATTGGTATTGTGTCTTTTGTATTGTAATAAACATCTACACATTTTTATTGAATTATTTCAAAAAATCATGTTAAAGCGACTATGAAAAATGAAAGAAAAGAATAAGAATTAATCTATTCAAATATCAACAAGGAGCACTTGATAAATTTGTTACTATAATTTAATAAAAAAGATATTTTCTTCTTCTTTTAGATTACAAGATGACATAAATAATAAAATTTCTTCTTTTTTTATAGATTACAACTCACACATACCAAGAGAGAGATGACTCGTCTACCATAATATTAATTAATACATCGGAATATCTTAATTTCAGAAAGTACTAAATTTACTTTACACTATTTGCCACAGGTCTTGATTTTGTTGTCTTCACATTTCCTCTAATCGGTCTTTCCATAATCGGCTTCATTTACTTGGAACTCAAACGACGAGGCCGACAAAGAAACAGGTACAGTATATAGCTAGCAAGTAGCAACTTTTATAAAAAACGTGTTTCAATGATGTTACTACAAAATCCACATATGTTATCCTAATTTGATGCAGACTAGGAAGGAGCAGTGCCCTCACTTCTCTCTCCAGCCCACTTCTAGTCAATCCATACATAGGCATTCTCTCCGGTGCTCAGATCCTCACCTCATCTCTCTTCGTCGTGCTCCTCGTATGGACCTTCTACGTCCGCGTCTCCAACGACCTCAAGAAGCCGGCCCCTCTCAAGCCGTTCAAACTCACCCCGTAAGCATCCAATGAGATCACTATTGCATTTGTGTGTAACATAACATTCTATATTACATAAACTGATGAAGGACATGTGGCAGATCTTAGGATTTAGATTTTTCATAGGTTAGGGTATATATATTTTTCTTATACAAATCTTAAATACTAAATCAATGATATTACCACATGTCATTCATCTACAAATGCAATAGAAGATGACACTTATAAATGCAATAGATATCCAAACTCCTTATTCCCGTTGTGTGTCTAAAACTATAGTAAAAACATCGTTGCCCTATCCTCAGATGGCAGTACAAGACATTCCGGATGGCCACGCGTTGCGGCTTGCTCTCCGAGGCCTGCCTAGCCCTGCTCCTCCTCCCCGTGCTACGGGGCATGTCCATTTTCCGGTTTCTAGGCATCCAATTCGAGGCCTCGATCAAGTACCACGTCTGGCTCGGCTCTGCCATGATCCTCTTCGCCACGTTGCATGGTGGAGGCACCCTATTCATCTGGGGGATCAAGCATAAAATCGGAGACGAGGTAACCCTAACCACTAACCACCTAACCACCATTCCTCTTTCATTGCATACGACATCATTTGACAGTTGTAAAATCGACGAAACAGATGTGGAGATGGCAGACGAAAGGGAGAATATACCTCGCAGGGGAGATGGCTCTAGCAACAGCTTTTGTGATGGCAATCACAGCACTTCCACAAATTAGGAGAAAATGGTTTCAACTCTTTTACTACACACACCATCTCTACATACCCTTCATCCTCCTCTTCCTCTTCCACGGTGGCGACCGCCACTTCTACATGGTGTTCCCGGGCGTCTTCCTCTTCACCCTCGACAAGCTCCTCCGTGTGGTCCAGTCGAGGGCCGAGACGTGCATCCTCTCCGCCCGTGTCTTCCCCTGCAAAGCCATAGAGCTCACCTTGCCAAAGGATCCAAGTTAGTCATCACATTTTTTCAAGAAAGCATATGATATTGAATTATGGTTTAATTGCCTCGAAATACACAAACTTTTCCCAAAATTTGGTTTTTAACCAAAACTAAAATTTTGGTAAAAAAATACACGAACTTTAAAGAATTTGGAATTTTACATAAGTTAAAAGTTCGTTGGCCAATTAACTTGATTATTCTGTATCCAATTCAAAGCTACCTTTATTATTCGGAGCCTAATGTGCAATTCAAAGCTACCTTTAGAAAGCTCTGGAAGATAGCATTCTAATGGTACATGACACATAAATTCAGATTCTAATAATAATATACAAATACAACCTACCATTTTTTGTGATTAAAACCTAACAACACGTGTACTAATAGAAAAGTATAATCAAGTTATCGTCCAACAAACTTTGGACTTATGCCAAATTCCAAAACTTATTAAAGTTTGTATATTTTTGACAAAATGTTTTAAGCAATTAACCCTTGAATTATTGATAAATTGTGTGTATGCAGGGTTGAAATACGCACCAACTAGCATCGTCTTCCTCAAGATCCCGAGCCTCTCGAAGCTCCAATGGCACCCGTTCAGCATAACGACAAGCTCAAGCGTAGACGAGCACACATTCTCTGTCATCGTGAAGAGTGAGGGGCCATGGACCAGCTCCCTCCACAGCAAGATCACTCATGGTGAAAGGGAATGCATCCCAATCGCAGTCGAAGGCCCCTACGGTCCCGTCTCCAACGACTTCTTACGGCACAACAACCTGCTCATGGTCGCTGGAGGGATCGGGGTGACCCCGTTGCTCAGCATCCTACGCGAGATAACCTGCAACGGCGGAAAAGCATATCCGGATAGAATACATCTCATATACAGTGTAAAGAAGTCACAAGATGTCTGCTTACTCGATCCAATCCTCCCACAGCTGCTCGACGTCGAGCAATTCCACACGAAACTGAAGGTGTACGTCACTGGGGAGAACCCAATCGGCGTGACACTGCGAGAAGTGCTCAACGACGTGGCTGAGCCACAAACGGCACATTTTAGCACAGGAGACACCACTTATGCAGTTCATGGACCTGAAAGCCTACTGCGGATGGCGGCTGTCACTGCCGTTTCCTCAGCCTTATTTCTCATCTCGCTTGTTTTTTTCAACCGCTTCGTCATCCCACCGGCCAAGAAACTGGCAGCACAGAAGAACTCATCACAAACTGATCTTCTCCTAGTTTGCTCTTTTACCATAGCAATGGTTTCTGCAGCTATAACGGCTATTGCCCTAAGGTGGAAGAGGGTGACGAACGAGCTTCAGTTATTCCCCGATAAGCAGAGCAAAGGCGTGAAACAGAGCTCACTCGAGGCATGTAGGGATCTCGATCAACACGAGATCCATTTTGGAGGAAGGCCGATTTTCCAAGGTAAACATTACTTTTCACTATGAATAATCGTGCTTCTATATCATAACACCGGCCTAAATCATTTGTGGCTTTGGCAGATATAATCTCGAGCTTTGCTAGAGAGAGTGGTGGATCGGATATAGGGGTTTTCGTGTGCGGGCCTCAAGGAATGGAAGATGCCGTTGCCTTAGCTTGCAAACGAGCTCGGGTTTCGCAGAGGAATGCCAAGGGAAAGAGACCTAACTTCACGTTTCACTCACTCAATTTCACACTCTAGTAGTCTAGTTTGCAGACAGTAAAGCAATAAAACTAAATGTGAGGTTATGTAATAAGATAGTCTATAATGAAATGTAGCAACCACTTTGTTCATAAAAGGAAAATCCTAACTCTATATGATACAACAACAATGGCAAGATCAAGATCAAGAACATCAAATAATTAATCAAGTCACACTCCAACTAAATATCAAGAAAACTATATACAAATATCAAATGCCAAAAGCTACACAAAAGAGATAGAGACCTTCACACCTCCTCTTGTGGCAAGAAAACCATAATGAAATGTAGCAACTACTTTGTTCATGAAGGAAAAATCCTAACCCTATATGATACAACAACAATGGCAAGATCAAGAACATCAAAAAATTAATCAAAAGAAATAGACTTTCACACCTCTTGTGGCAAGAACACCTTTTCTTGCTCCTTCTCACCATCACCATCATCATCATCATCATCATCTCTATCCACGATACTTTCCGTAGGCGTCAACCCGGCCAAGACATCCCTCGGCTCCATCTCCACGTGCTCACCCAACAAGATCGCCGTCACCTCCTTCATACTCGGCCTCCGGTTGGGATCCGGGTGACAACACGACAGCCCAAGCTTCAACACGGCCTCCATCTCCCCAGCCTCGTACTCCCCCTCAATCCTCGCATCGGCCACCTCCAACAACCTCCCATCCACATACTTCCCCCTCACCCAATCAATCAACACCTCCTCCTCCTCATCCTCCACCCCCGCCTGAATCGGCTTCCGCCCACACGCCACCTCCAACACCACCACCCCGAAGCTATAAACGTCACTACCCGCGGTGGGGGAGGCCAACGTCACCACCTCGGGCGCCAAGTACCCCAACGTCCCCACCACCCGGGTCGTGCTAGGCACCTGCCCGTGCATGTACAGCTTCGCCAGCCCAAAATCACCCAGCCGCCCACGGAGATCGTTGTCGAGCAGCACATTGCTCGACTTTATATCCCTGTGGACCACCACCTGGTCCCAACCATGGTGGAGATAACTCAACCCCTCGGCAACATCTGCAAGAACCCTCTTCCTCCCCTCCCAACTCAACAACTTCTTCGGCTTATCGAAGATCCAATTGTTCAAGCTCCCATTAGGCATGTAGTCATAGACAAGCATTAGCTCATTCCCTTTCCTACACCACCCTTTCAACTGCACCAAATTCTTATGCTGCAGCCTACCGATACTCGAAATCTCAGCCATAAACTCCCTCAACCCTTGCTTCGAGTCGTGATTCACACACTTCACAGCCATCTCCATCTTGTTGCTCAATGTAGCCTTATAAACCTTCCCAAATCCACCCGATCCGAGGAGTTCTTTATCCGAAAACCCCTTCGTTGCAACGCTAAGCTCGTCGTATTGATACTTATGAGGCCAATACTCCATCTCCCAATCCTCAATGTCATCATCCTCATCCAAATTTCCCCTCTTTCTCCACCAAAACCAGTAAGTCAAACCCAATGCAACCGCCACCACCACCGCCACACACCCCACCGCGATCCCAGCAACGGCGGCGTTCGATAGCGACGACGACGCTGGATTCACAGGCCGGAAAATCGGCAAATTGGTGGTGTTGATATCCCTAGCAATTCCCTCATCGCTAAAGCTCCAAGCCAAGAGCCTCTGCACCTCAACCCACTCAGTTTTCGAGGCCGAGAATCCGACAAACATATCCGCGGCGATGTAATTCGCCACCGCCGGATCTTTATACGACAGCAAAACCCTCGCCGGCCGCGGCATTCCGGCGGGGGCGATCGTGACATTGATCTCATTTTCCGGGCCATTGAATTCGATCCACGCGTGGACATTCTGCCCATTTCGCATATTTACTTCCACAAATGTCGAATTGGAGTCGTAATATCCGGCGATTTCGGTTTTCTCCGATAGGGCGCTGTTCAAATCGATGCCGATGTGGTTCATGTTGTCCTCGTTGAACTCGGTGTTTCTTCCGGTGTCGAATTCGACGGCGAGGAGGGGCGCCACCGTGCGCGGCGGCGCGGAGGGGAAGAGGCCGAAGTATTGGCCGGCGGTGACGCCGGGAGGGGTGGTGGTGTTGGAGATCGCGAAGGCGAGGCCGAAGCCGGGGCTGGTGGCGATTTCCGGCACGATTGAGAAGACGAATTGGGTGGAAAACGACGTCGTTGAGTTGGTGTTATTGGGGGTTTTGAAGGGGATTCTGAAAGGGAGGAAGGCGCGGCCGATTGAGAAATCCTCGGAGTCGTTGGTGAAGCGGATTGTTGGAGGGTCGATGCGGGCGTGGTCGATGAGGGTGAAATTGGCGGCGGCGGCGGCGGGGAAGGAATTGAAGATGAAGTCCAGAGCTGAGGAGGGAGCTGCCAAGTGGAGGAAGAGGAGGACGAGTGCTGCTGCGGGGAACATTTTTGGGGATTTTTTATGGGCTAATTGGATTGGAATCTAGGGAAGTTTTGGGGGTTGTGTCCCGACATGGTTGGGTTGGGTTTCCGTTTTCGGACAAGATAAACAGAAGCTTTGAATTTTTCACACAGTTTCTGAAAGTGGAAGTTTTCGTAGCTGGAGTTGAGTTCATCTTGTCAAAATGACGAGTCTACTTCTAGATTCTGCCGTGATTCACTTTTCTTTTACTTCATTTTTCACTTATTTAAATCACACTTGGAGAGTTGGATGGTTTTCATCTTGAAATCGAGATTATAGATAGATTTTATCTAAACTTATTTAAAACTCGTGTACTATAAAAGTTGGTTTGTGTCTAGAATATGATATTGCAGCTTGTTCATGTGTTTTTTTTATTATATTCCTACTATTTCGTGTGGTGCAAAATATGGACTTTTTGTACGATTAATCTTTTTGACGCTTTCATTCGTACAAAATAATTTGTGGTTTTGGAAATTTTCTCATGCTCTTCATGCAGCTTATGGTTTAATACTCCTTTCATTTCAAAATATAAGTCGTTTGATCATATTTTTTTATTTTCATATGTATGTCGTTTGGAATTAATTTACATTAAAAATCTCATGTTTGAATGAATATTAATTCTAAATTTATTGCTTGAATGAAATTTTGCATTTATTATTTGAATAAATATTAA
>JAYJMF010353569.1:0-10891 GCA_036873715.1 Salvia sclarea
TCCCCATTTTCGAAAAATCTCGGTTTCTTCCCATTCAAAGTAACAACTCAGATTTTCTAACACCTTTTCTTACACATTTCTTACACATGTAAGATATGTGTAAGACTTTACACAAAAAAACATGCAAATTCCTCTTAATTTATATTATTTTTGTACTTTGGGTATTTTTTGAATGTTTCTTATAAAAGTGAGCATGTGAAGGATGTTTTTTATAAAAGTAGGCATAAACAATAATTTTTTCTTTTGAAGAATTTATAGTGCTTTTTGTGTTCGTCGCTAAATATAATATTTTATTGGTTTAGAATGGATGGGTATAACCACCAATATATTCAGTCGAGTACTTTACGAGGTGGGGTGAACCACTTCACTATCAAATGGTAAATTCAATCGGTTTCTTTATGGTATCTACACATCTTTTAGTTTAAACAACAATAGATTATCTTAACACAAAATTTCGTTACTGAATAGTATCAAATTTCCGCGACGGAATCTTCCAACAATTATTTGTAATCCCCAAATTAAAGATTAGATAATCAAATCCTACTAAAATTTACATAGATTTGAGCCTATGAAACATAATTTTGTAAGTGTGATTTGCTTATTGTATGATTTGTTGGTTATTGCATAAGAATGTGAGTTTACCTAATTCAAGTCGAGACTAAAGAATAAAGGTTCTCATAACATATCCGATGTTAAAAAAAAGACCTTGTACGAATTATTGTTGCATATGAATGTAAATTTACTTACTGTGCATCATTGTAACTATCAAGTTTTGCAAAGATTAAATCTTTGCATTGCTTTAGAAAATTATACTCTCATCCACAAAAAATTGTAATTCATCTACAAAAATTTGTCACTTTCTATATTATAAGGTCCATATAACTTACACATCCACTATATATTTAAAGTGAGACCCTTACTCTATTCGTACACACCAACCATTTTATTCAAAACGCGTCGTCTACTACTACAATGTGGCAAAATAAATTTGGGAACGAACGGAGTATTCAAAGATGGTGCTGATGCATGATGGTGTAGCATCAAATTTACAAGCATAGATAGATGTTGAGGCAAAAAAAATACTAGTTAGCCAATATTAGAAAAAGAAATGGTGGAAGTGAATTCACGACAAAACAGAATGTGTATATAAAAGCCAAATTCTTTTGAATAGTTAGGAAGATTTTGTGCCACAGGCCCACAGTGGGTAGGAAAGCTATTCTGTCTTTCTAAATTAATAACACAATTAGTTTACACTATACATCAAATTCTAGAGATGCAATTAAAAAAAATCAAAAGCCAATGTAAAATATAAAATCTACTTCAAACTTTGAGGGACTTTTCACTTGCGGTAGAAACTTCGATGGACTTTTCAAATTCAACAACAGAACTTGATTTGACATTATACAAGACTATGTTATTAATTTAAAAATGGAATATGAGAGTTATCAAGGGCTTGGGTTAAGGGGAAGACATTTGTGCCAAATCTCAACAAAGATCAAAATGGAATATGAGAGTTATGTTTAAACAGCCAAAATTGGAAAAGGTAAAGCGAAAAATGATTTTCTGAAGCAAGAACATATACATATGAATTACAAATCCAAAACACTCTTGATTTCCATAACAAGGAACCAAATACAGGTCTCAAAATCCTACACCAAAATCTATACTACTTATGCAGTGATCTCCTTCTTAAGCTTGGCAAGCTCTTGTCGAACAACACCAGCTTTCTGCAATGCAAAGAGAGAAATTCAGCCTTCTGAACCGACAGAAGCATAATTCAACAGATTATGTCATGCAACACAAAAATACAGTAAATGAAGTCAATTTTAGTTCTTAAATATCTTAACTTTTAAATAATTTTTGGTTGAAACTCGGGAAGCATAATGTACCAGAGCAAGGCCAACATAAGCTTAAACCGGTCAAAATTGTTGAGGGCAGCCCTTCTCTTCTGCACAGCTTTCCCACTTTCCCTTAACATCTGTCAGAAATAAATGCAAAAAAAAGTTTCACAACAACAAGAGTCTTGTCCGTGAGAGATAGTCTCTTGAAATTCATCTGACTTCTTACCATGTCAGGGGAATCAACAAGAGCCTGTGACATGACACAAGGATTGAGATTAAATATGAAGCACTCAAATCAAACAAGCTACTAAGTAGTAAAATCAACAAGGAAGTCACTATATCATATTTTATGACTAAATTACCAAATGAAAGCCTAAACACTAAGAAGTGGATAAAAGAAATGCAACATGCAAGAACAGTTGAACACAAACAATGGTTGGAATAGCTGACAGCATTTATACAATAATGAAGTTATCAACTATCAAAAATCAAAATTCTTGATTGATCAAACTGGTGATAATTGGCACACATAACCAATTCTAAACTGCCACTCCTGGTGTTGCCTAATCAATACAGCAAGACCTAACAAATCCAGCTTACGCCAAAAAATAGATACAATTAAAAACAAAAAGGAACGATATTACAAGAAATCCGCAATCCAATAATCTTAATTAATTAAAAATAAAAAAGGAACCTCAATCAAATAACTCGCACTAGAACATAGAATTGAAGGAAGAAGTTGTGAGTTCGTGATACAAACGGTTTGTTGACTTCGTGGAATTTAATTTAGGAGCTATGATGGTAATTTAGTATATTCATATATAATTTTAATTTTATTTTTAATTAGGGGGCTATAGTGAGTAAATTGGGGGCTATGAATAGAATTACCCTATTAACAATGCGGCAATTTACTTCGAAAATTCTCGACGTTTATCTTTCTTTTCTCTTTTCTTTTGCATTCGGGGCGCGCAGAAAAAAGTCCTACTGGGTGATATATTTTAAAGTTCCAAGTTAAAATTTTTGAGACGATAATTTTCTGTGATTTGGGATTTTGCTTTTGCCTCCGTTAAACAGATGGGATCCTCTGTCCTCAATTCTTTGTGTGCCACTACGAATTTCGATAGTTTTAATAACTGTTTTTTATAAAACAAAAATTTACTATTACTTAATATATTATTTACTTAATATATTATGACTAATATTTATAGCAAAAAAATAAAATTTTAAAAAATCATATACCATGATTTTGGAATAATCAACCAAAATAAGTACTATTTAATCTAAATATTTCAAAATCGTGGTATATACTATTTTTTTTGCTATAAATATTAGTCATGATATATTAACTAATAATAAATTTTTATTTTACAAAAAAAAGTTATTAAACTATCGAAATTCGTAGTAGCACCTCTAGTTTGTTAGGCTACTGTTGTGATCAGTACACCACAATATATGTTACTACTATTATTTTATGAAATGAAATAAAGTATATTCTTAACAAATTCCAACTTAATTTTGGTCCTAGCTAGGTTTTTATGCCTTTTTTCCTAGAAGCCTGATCGGCTTAGCTTATTGAATGAACTTCATAGGATCGATTTTTTTTTTCGAACATTCAGACAATTTTTGCCAGCTCAAATGAGCATACATAAAATAATTAAATTAATTGAATAATAGAGGTAGCTAAATAGTTGACTTTGAACGAAAGAAGCCAGTCAGATGAAATTTTCATTAAATATACTAGGTTTGGGTTAGACATTCAAACATTTACATTTAGTTTAAGAAACCTAATTTCTTTAATTTTGATGATAAAGAATAACTCAATATAACATTGACACTATAATAAAAATAAAAAATAAAAAATAAAAAATAAAAAATACAAGACCAAGTCACCAAAGAAGTAAAAGAAAAACAGAATGATGCCTTAGTGGTAATAGCTATCTGATTTTGGTGTACTATACAAACACAGGCATTACAAAATCTGTTTTCCCCACATTCATCAACTATGCACATTGTATATATAACAGAAATAACAGCTAACCTACCAGCACACGAAAAAAAAATGGACTCAAAAACATTTCTCCCACATTTGAATATGACCAAAAATTCGGAAGGAAAAAGCTTGTCCATATTTGCTTGAAGCAGAAGAGAATGGTCATTGACGGCGTACGTGAAAGGGGAACGAGCCGTAGCTAACGTCGAAGCCCTCACTCTCAGTCTCAGCAACATAGGAATGGAGAGGGCTCTCATCATCTGTTGTTTCCACATAGGCAGAAGATGGCATGTGATGATCAACTTTCTTGTTTGGTGGGGTTGCCATCTCCATGATGTTCTCGATCTCCCTCACCACCTCGCCCATCGAGGGCCTCTCAGCGGCCCCCTCTCTCACGCAGCTCATTGCCAGCTCAACAAACCTCCAGAGGCCGCCAAGTTTTGATCCCGACCCCAAGGTTGGATCGGTGATCTCATCAAGATTCTGAGGGTCTTTCCCGTCTCCCATAGCCTCGTGGACTAGTCTCACAATGTGCTTCCCGCGCTCTATGGGGGATCTTGCTGTCACCAGCTCGAGCAACACCACTCCGAAGCTGTATACATCGCTTTTGTCAGTTAGCTGCTGTGTCATGTAATATTCCGGATCCATGTATCCCTGTTGTGTAGAGTCAAAAGAAATGTGTTTAGGATTTACTAATCCTAGTTAGGATTTAATCATAATCAGTCCAAGTTGTTGTAACTTATATCTGTATTTACTTACCAATGTGCCTTTCACTTGTGTAGTGACATAGCCCTTGCCAGTGTCACCCAAGAGTTTGGATAGGCCAAAATCAGCAACTTTCGCGTTCAAATTCTCGTCCAATAAGATATTAGTCGACTTCACGTCCCTGTGGATGATCGGAGGGTTGGCAAGTTCGTGCAAATACGAGAGACCTCGTGCTGCATCAAGGGCTACTCTCAGTCTCTTATTCCAGTCTAACCAAAATCCTGACTTCCCTGCACAGAATTTATGCCTCAACTCAAATCAGAACCAAGTTTATGTAATTACTATTGTGAAGTTGTGACAATAGATAGATATATATACCCGAGACACAATCTCTGAGGGTGCCATTGGATATGTACTCATAAACCAACATCTGCTCTCCTTGCTCGTAACAGAATCCAACGAGGCCGACCACATTCTTGTGATGGATCCTTGACAGAAGCTCGATCTCAGTTTTGAACTCAACTGCCCCCTGCATTGATCCCTGCTGAGCTCGCTTTATAGCTACTACTTGATTGGAACCAACGATTCCCTTGTAGACCTGTCACCACATACTCAAACATCACGTCCATGCTCAAATAAGCACCATCACAGAAACCATTTCAATCTATCAGAAATATAACCTTTCCATATCCCCCAGAGCCAACGCAGTTGGATTCAGAGAAGTTGTCAGTGCATTTCCTAACTTCTTCGAAGGAGAACCACTTTGCTCCTTGAAGCTGTGGGACTGCACCACTCTCTTTCTCGGGGTCCCAAGAAGCTGCACTTATTCGACACGAGTAACTGTCACATATACTACATTTACTCGTATAAGTCTTTCTCTAACTCAAACTGCTGTCTTACCAAATGGATTGCTCTTCCCGATGGCTTCTTTCGCTCTTTTCTTCTGACGCAGAGCATACATTCCAGCCAAGAAAATCAACAGCACTAGAAATGAACAACCAATTGCCACACCGACAATGATACCAACGTGTGACGACTTTTTTGGTCCTGAAAGAAAGAGAGAAAAAAGAAAAAGAACTGCTTTAGTATAGAAATTATGTACAAGGTTTTCTAGTGGATATGATAGTTACCTGAGAGACAACAGTATTCTTCATTGATGAAGTAGAATGGTCCAAAATAATCAATATTAAATGGTTGGCGGTTGAGTACAAAACCTATGGTGGAAACCGAGGTTCGATCAAACACATCTTTTCCCGAAGGAAATACTTGCAATGTGATCTCCAGGTAAGAGTAAGGGTTAATAGTTGGATTAGTGAGGTTGAGAGAATCAACTGGAATCCCACGGGAAAGAAACTGAGACATCAGAATCCCACGAAGGGCGTTGTAATATGTAAAATTCTGCAAGTCGGAGAAGGAAAAGGAAAAGAAGTGCAAGATTCCAGTGTAGGGATGTGAACATTGACAATTTGGACTCAATACTTCATCTCTACCACAGGACACTGCCCCACATCTACTTGATGGTAAGAGACGATTGTCGACCTTCTCGACTGAACAAAAACTCGCTGTTTCTCCGTTTCCATCACAAATCGGGTTGTCAGCAAGCCTTGCAGTGAGAAAAGAAATTGGATTTCAGTCGAATGAAGTTGTAACATAAGTCAAATTAGCAGGAACGAACGCGTGGAATTGCTATGAGTTATTGATGATATATGACTCGTGGCATTTTGAAATATAGGCTTACGTTAGGTCCAATGTGTAACTTGCTCGTTGCCGGAAGTCAGTGAGTGAATTGTTCTGCAAATCGACTGTCAAATTGTTGCTGTAGCTATTCCCAATATCCAAACTTCCACTCAAATTATTGTTGCTAAGTATCCTGATCAATTTAACTTACAGCTTAGACATTTTTCTATATTGTCATGAGTGGACAAAAGTTGGTGAACTATATCTACACAAGACGAAAATTCAAATTTTGATGAACTTACACAGTCTGCAATTGAGGAAGGCGGAACATGTCACCGGGAACTGGTCCTTGAAGCTTTGTATTCGCCATCATCCTGAAATGATTCATACGTTAACAGATATAATTCACGGTTTACGATATGAATGCTTGCTTTCGTGAGAGAGATATATACAATGTTGTCAAAGATTGGAGACTTGAGAACCATTCGGGAACTTCTGATGCATTAAAGCTGTTAGTGCTCATGTCCCTGAAAAATGTACATCGATAAAGAAAAATGAAAATGTTGAATATATGAGACATAACATTCATGATGACAAACGGATTCTGCAGTTAGATAGACATAGGAAGAACTTACACATAGAATAGGAGGTCCAAACCTGTGAGGTTAGGGATGTTTCCACTGAATTTATTGTTAGACAAGTACCTGGAAAGGAAACAAGTAATCACTTGAGGAATTTATGTTGTTTCAAGTTCTGATTTTGAGGCAATCAATTTGTGCTAAATTACTATTCTATTTCTGTGCACTTACAGCTCCTGTAGGTTAGTAAGGTTATTGATATTCGAAGGGAGAGGTTCCTCGAGAGAATTCCAGTCGAACCGTCTGCATGAAACAGAAGATATTCAGCATGAGATTGGGGCAAACAAATACTGCTTCAGTATAGAGATTCTTACATGACCTCCAATTTCTGAACAGTTCCAAGAGAAGTGGGTAAGGGCCCTGTGAGTTTGTTGTTGTCAAATATCCTAAACCAAAGATATTTATTGTTAATGAGAGATCAAAACTGAAATTACTGCTAATGTAGCTGAGACTATATGGATATCAGGATCATGCACAATTTTTTTTTTCTTCCTATATGTTTGTTTTATAGTAGTATTATTTTTTGCATCACAAAATGTGACTTTCTCTATAAAAACCTTAGCATAAATAATCTGTAGAAACAGGGTAACTGTGTTATTTTTTCTGTAGCAAACTCATACTGGTGTGACTGAACTAAAAATGTTAAAGGAATAAATTTGTGGCAATATAATGATCAACTAGTTCAAAATTTGTAAAGATTAACATCGTACACGCAATCAATTAGAAAAACAAAAACTATCTACAAACGAATATAAATTGGTACAAAACCAGGTTTAAGCAAACTCACGCGTGTATGAGGCTCATATCAGGTCTGAACAAACTTTCAGGAATCGGTCCAAACAACTGATTGTTAGATAAATGGCTGCAGGTAATAGGAAGATATCAGATAAACAGTAAAAGAAATTCAAAAGACGAAAAAATAAAATGAATAATGGAACATTTAGATGGTAGGGTGGCAGTAATACAGAAACTTTACAAGTGTCTAGCAAGAAGTAGGTTATCCAAACCAGCAGCAGGCGGAGTTTCACTAGAGACGGGAATGGAGCCGTTGAGCTTGTTCATACTGAGATCCAGCCATGACAGCTGTGATAGATTGCCAATGGAAGCTGGAATCGGGCCACTGAAGCTGTTGGAGTTCAAGGATCTGTCAAGAGACAAAGTCAACAAAATTCAGTAAGCTGCATCTTAATGAAATAGCCAAAAACTTAAGGAGTTTTATTGAACCAAGGTCCTTACAGATACACGAGGCGTGGGAGAGATCCTATTGAATCTGGAATGGGACCGAAGAAGCTGCAACCAATCAATATCCTACATCCAACAAATTCAATGAATTGGTTAGGATTCATGTGGAACTACAAGAAGAAAATCGAGAGATCTCTTCCTTACAAAGTGGTAAGGTTCTTCAGGTTCTGTATAGAAGGCGGAAGAATCCCCTTGAGACCAATGTTATTCGAGAGATCCCTGAATCCAGAAATGATATATCAGAAAATGAGGACATTGTCGCCAAAATGTGTATTAAGCATGGTTTACAATGACCATCAATGAATGAGAATGCTCAAAAATCGTGTTCTTATATATGGATTCTGGAGAGTTACTCATTGGTAAATGGAATCTCAAAAGCTAGATATAGGAACATACAATTCGACTAATGCAGTTAGTGATGATATGTCGCTGATGGAGCTACCTTCCAAACGCTGTCCTGATAACATTCTGCAATTGAAGTAATCACATCAAACCAAAAAGAGTAGAGGATAAAGAGAACTCTGAGTAATAATCACAAAATTCAAATGGCGACTAACATGGAGGTGACACGTGTATCCGTGCAGTTAATACCATCCCATTTGTTGCCACAAGGATCTGCACCCTTCCAGTTTGGAGGAAGGTTTTTCCAGCTAGATTTGATGGCATTTAAAGCACCAACTGCAAAAGAGATGAAATGGTGGAAATTGTGATTCTTCATAATCTAAAAAGTTCAATTTTACGATAAATGCCAAGAATTGAGCAACCTACATTTTGAGTGTGTATGAGAAGCAATTATACCTTTGAATATGGATACAATCTAAAACGACATATTCACTCCGATAGACTCATTCACATCGAGAGCAAGCATGAATATATGAATTGTCTTGAGTAGTAATACTATTTCTAGGCATCATAGTGATTACATGATCATCTTATACATCTATATCTACATTATTCTGATAATGATTAGTGCTTACAAGGGGTACATACAGCTAATTTCATTTGAAAGCATTCCAATTAAAATTGAAATAGTTCTTCTGTTATTGAGAATTAGTCCTGAGAAATGCAGCAAGCTATAGGAAATTCTCAGAATCTTCTCTTCTGCCAGAGCAGAAAAACTGCACTTAATCCACTAATCAAATTCATGGAGCATAGTAGCACAATCAAACAAAACTCATGCATGGCTAGACTAGGTTCAACTAATCAAGATCGCAATTAAATTTAGTAAAATTGAAAAAGAAATACTCCATACATATAAAACTGAAAGCATGTTAATAAAAGGAAAACAAAATAAAGAAAAAAAAAACATACCATCAGCACTGTCTGTGAGAGCGAATGTAAGCAGAATCTGACAAGAAAGCAGAAGCAGCAAGCAAATCAAAAATCTAGAAATCATTTCACAGAAATTGAAGGTGTAAATTAAAGTGGTGAAGAAAACAAAGTTTTGTAGTGAGCAGGAGAGAAAGATATAAACAAATTTATGTTATATAGGGTTGACCACAATGCCTAACCAGACAACGAAAGGGAACAAGTCCAAACAGACTCAGTCATAGTAATAAACAAATGCTAACTCTCATCACTATAACTTCCCCAGCATAAGACAAGTAGCTAATTCCTCCTTGCTTATCTCACACATAACAGGTGGAGTCTCACGCAACAACAATCATCTCTCTCTCTCTCTCTCTCACTACAATTATTAAGCACAATTGTGGTTGAATTATCAATAAATTATATGTAACTCTAGCAGATTTTCGTGGGGAAATATGGAGCATGCATAGTTGATTGGATGCACAAAAATGGGATCTTGGTCCTATTCAACAATGGATATGGATATGGTAGATTCCAACTCTATAGTTTATTCACCTAATGATGAACAAGTATTCGCATTTTCTTTGTAAAGGAAAAAACAATTCGAGTCTTCTATTTTGTTTCTTTGACTAGGAATCTTTGTATAGTACAAATGGTCACTGCCAAAACAACCCTTACAATATAAGGATTCCATTTCTTTTGTTTTTTGTGCCTCACTAACTCCATATGAACATTCAAATATTACCAGTACATATGAACTGACTAGAGAATTTTATGCTTTTTTAAGAAAAATATACACACAAATTCAAGAGCAACAGTACAACTGTACAACAGACAAAATTGAGACATTAAGTAATGGGCTCCAGCCCAGGGCCTAAAAGATTTAGATATGGACAGTATTTGGACATCCTACTTTTGGGTTTAGCCCATGTATAGTTTTCTTAGGCCAACAAAACTAATGAAGTAACCTAGTAATTCCCTAAGATTTTTCAGTGGTTTTTTCTGTATAAATAAAGAAGAAAAAGAATATAAAATAAATTTCCAGATGTTTATTTTGGATATTTAAGTTGGTAACTACTTAATGAGTTAATTTTGTCGCGAGGTTTCTGATATCAGTATATCACCCTTGCTCGTTTGCACAAGCCACCATATGTTGTATAATAAGCAAAGTAGTAAAAAATCTCAAACTGTCCATTGCAGTTCCGGTTAGAACCGATCGACTGTTCTCACTAATACGGCCTTATCTAGTTTGATGTGGTTATCCAACAACCAAAACTTATTACTAAAAGATGTGACATATCCTTATATTAAATGTTGCTAACCAACCATTAATTTCTATATTAATAAATGAAAATGAAGACGAAAACGAAAACTATATTGTACTATATTTTTTTAAACATATATAAATGTAAAATACTCCCTCCGTCCACCAAGAGTATACCACTTTTGCCATTTCGGGCGTCCATGAAGAGTATACCACTTTCCTTATT
>JAYJMF010353579.1:0-10891 GCA_036873715.1 Salvia sclarea
TAACAAAAACTAAATTAACAATTAATATTTTTTATTTGTATTCCCATTAGAAAAAGATAACTAATCTCCCCAAATTTCTTAGATTACTTATCTAAAGAAAAGACCTAAATAGGAGTGGGCCTTTGACTAATGCGGGCTTTGCAGATTATTTTTTTCGGATACCAAATAATGAGATAACTCCATCTATATTTGTTATCTTGGGCTTATTTATGATATCAAACACGCCCATATTGTGTTCATTAATATGGTTAATGTATCGTATAATAACGGATCTTTTTTTCAAGGGAAATTAATGGATCTTTTGATGATCATTTAGATTGAGTTTTGTATACGGCGAAAAGTGACTTTTATATATATATGTAGAAACTTCTCAACTCGTCTTATGTGTCTCAATTTGGACCACTAGTTTTTTTCTATGATCTACAGTCGTATCCTCTGTCAGCTATATTTTATGCCCCACTACCAGTTCATATGTTTAATTAATTATATTTTAATTGTAGAATAGAAACTTCAGTTAAATGCAAAAAATAATTCTAAATTTTAGTTTTATATTTCTTCCGACCACGAAATTTGGGACACATTTATCATTTTAGGCGTCCATAAAAAGTGTGGCATTTTCTGTTTGATCACATCACCGTATCTTATCTCATTTGATTTTACCCATAAAATTTTCACTTATTTGTACAAAATTCCTGGGTTGGCTGCTCACATCTCGAATCCATTTTATCCTACTTAACTTCTTATATTTCAATATTTTCATACATCTTGAGACTATTTATCCACTTTAAAAACATCCGACAATTATTTTATTAAAATGAATACAGGTCAAATATGTATATTTTTCGTGAACGGAGTAAGTAAATTTTTAATTAATAATTATAATATTACACTAAGCACTACAAACTAAAATTGTTTAAATATTAAAAATTTAAATGGTCGAATAAGATGAGGACAAAAAATGACATAGAGAATCGTATGTAGTAAAAAACGAGAAGAAGATGAAGAAAAAAAACTCAGGAACACGACCTTCTCTCATATGGTAATAATGTTATGCTTAGAGTGTTCACAATAAAGACCTCCATGTTAAGTTTTTTGAAAAAAAGTAATAATATTTTAATCAAAATAAATAGAGATCATTTCTGTTGTATTGATTGGAAGCCTCTATATTTATTTATTTAAAAAAAAATATGAATATTGAGAAAATTGATAAAAAGGGAGCAAATCCAAGTGTGGTTAGGGCGGTGTGATATCTCGTCACCACTGTTAATTTATTCAAATATTCCACCCTTCTCTCCATCACCAAATACATACATAACAACGTTTAACACAATACATATACATATTGCCACGTCGCTTTCACCAACCGAACCAATATTCAAGAGCTAACACTTTGCATATATAGGAATAATCGAGAAATAAAAAGTCTTGTATGATTGATGGTCGGTTTGTATCATAATGTAAATATTAAGTCACGAATGGCCCCACTATTCCTCCATATATACGTACCATCTCATCACTCACTATCCATCTACACAATTCAATTCGCGACTGCTTTAGCCTTTAGTTTGTTTCATTCTACTGAGAGGGAGGGGGAGAGAGAGAGAGAATGGAAAACAAGGAAGAAGATGTTCGAGTTGGAGCCAACAAGTTCCCGGAGAGGCAGCCCATCGGCACGGCTGCGCAGACTCAGGATAAGGACTACAAGGAGCCTCCGCCCGCCCCGTTGTTCGAGCCAGGGGAGATCACTTCCTGGTCCTTTTACAGAGCCGGGATTGCGGAGTTCATTGCTACTTTCCTCTTCTTGTATATAAGCATCCTCACCGTGATGGGGGTTCAGAACTCCCCCTCCAAGTGCGCCACCGTGGGGATCCAGGGCATAGCCTGGGCTTTCGGCGGCATGATATTCGCACTCGTCTACTGCACCGCCGGAATTTCAGGTGAAACCCCCTCCCTCCACTCCACCCACCCTTTGTCGAATTGAAGGTTATTAATAGTGAGTGATGGATACAGGTGGACACATCAACCCCGCGGTGACTTTCGGTCTGTTCCTGGCTCGGAAGTTGTCGCTGACGCGGGCGGTGTTCTACATGGTGATGCAGTGCCTGGGGGCCATCTGCGGGGCCGGCGTGGTGAAGGGGTTCCACAAGACTCTCTACATGACCAAGGGCGGTGGCGCCAACGTGGTCAACCATGGCTACACCAAGGGCGATGGCCTCGGTGCTGAAATTGTTGGAACATTCGTGCTGGTCTACACCGTCTTCTCCGCCACCAACGCTAAAAGGAGCGCCAGAGACTCCCACGTTCCGGTCTGTTTAATAATTGAATTGATATGGTAATTTAAGTTTGAGTCTGATGGTGTTATGAAATTTGCAGATATTGGCCCCATTGCCTATTGGATTTGCAGTTTTCTTGGTTCACTTGGCAACCATCCCTATTACTGGAACTGGTATCAACCCAGCCAGAAGTCTTGGAGCAGCCATCATCTACAATAACGATGCAGCTTGGAATGATCATGTAAGCTATAAAGATTTTACATATATTTTTATGATTTTACAATCTTTAGGAATATGAATGGACAATTTATGAATTTTTGGACATATTTCATATCGTGTTATGATCTCATATTTTATACTAATATTATCCCGTCACGATAATATGCAGTGGATTTTCTGGGTCGGACCATTCATCGGGGCCGCCCTCGCCTCCCTGTACCACGTGGTGGTGATCAGAGCCATCCCATTCAAGAACAAGTGATCTTGTCCCACACCATGAAAACAAGTCCCTTTTGATCATTCCACTTGTGCCATTAATATGTTTGAAGAAGCATTATGATAAAGATGATGAGAGTACTGAAAGAGACAGAAAAACAAGTACATGGTGTAATTTCCATATTTGTTGTTTGTTTGGTTTGCTGTATGTATTAAATCATTGTGTAGGAAAATGTTATGTGACGAGATAATGCTCATAAAAAAGGGGGGCTTTTGAATTTATTAAATATTGGGAAAGTGCAATGAGGTTTGCTAAATGCCAATATGCCCAAAAGAAAAGAGTGGGTTTGTTGGCATCATCTGTAATATGTTTTATGTGGCTGTCAAATGCCATGTTGTCATCCAATAATTCACCTGCCCAAACCCACAATCTTCACTCTTGTAATTTTTGTATATATTGATATATTTCAATTTTAGATTTAATTGCCTCCGATTACATGAACTTTGCTAAAATTTTGATTTTTAACCAAAATTGTTATTTTGGTAAAAAAAATACATGAACTTTACAAAATTTTAAGATTAAGGGTTTAGTGTTTTCAAAATTTTGGAATTTAACTTAGCCCAAAGTTCGTTGACCAATAATTTGATTTTTCAGAGTTTGATTGACGATCTGAAACACCATTATAAAAGTCTCAATGATAGCTTTATAATGGTACTTGACACATAAATTCAAATTCTAACAAAAATATATAGATATAAATTTTCAAGAAAATATCCTTTAAGTTCTTTTCTAACCATTTTCATTGATTGTAACCTAAAAACACGGGCACTAATTGAAGAGTATCGTCGAGAGCTTTTTGACGGTAGTTTTGAATTGTTAATCGCACTCCATATAATAAAGTTATTACCGGACAAATTTTTGACATATGTCAAATTCCAAAATTTTGCAAAGTTTATGTAGTATTCTTTTACCAAAATAATAATTTTAGTTAAAAATCAAAATTTTGCAAAAGCTTATATATTTATAGGCAATTAAACCTTAATTTTATGGTTCGTTGAGAGAGTGGCTAATTAATCACCCTATTTACCATGTCTAACACTACTTTTTGGTAAAGTGAATTTGAGTGGAAAAAGGGCCTCATTTTTTGAAAAATTGTGTGTATGTTAGTGGGAGATTGTTGACTTTTTGGTAAAGTAGGTTTATAAAAAAGGAATGAGCACAATTATGGAGGACGGACACAAAAAAGAAAATTGCGCACATTTATTAGGAACAGAGGAAATAGTATATAAGTAGGGACCGAGGGAATAGCATATAAGTATATGTAAATAATTAAAATTTAAGATATACATGTATATAATACTATAAGGCATGAGGGAAAACTTTTTTTAGACAATGCTTTTCGATATATACACAATAATATTTTCATATATAATACTAGTAATATATTATGTATGACGAATTTATAATGCAAATTTGTTGTATCGGAGTATATATGTCGCATGATCAAATCACTCTCGTCCAAACTCAAGATTTTATGGACTTTCCAAATTACCTCATGGTTTGGTTAACTTTCCAAATTAATGGACGTATATGGAAATTTGGGTATGATACATATATGCTTCTGGGGTACCAAGGTCCATCCTAATTTATAATAGTATGCTTTTTTCATTCCAAATGTAGATCATATGAATATCAATAATTCATATTGATTCCTCTAAATTGTAATTCCAATTATATTATATCAATGTTTTAGAAGAGACAGATTGGTTGATTCCTACAGTATTAGAAGTGTATAATATATTCTCATCCTGTGTAGTATATGTTAGTATATATATAGTTACTGTGTGTGCGGGGGGTGGGGTTGGGGGATGACTATATTTGTATTGTTTCTTTTATCCTTTAACTCTCTATTTTTTTAGAATTAGAAGTGATAATATATATAATAATAATTATTATTATTTTGAATCTCAACATTATACGCGGAAGGAACCATTACACCGTATAAAAATTGTACAACTATGCTATAAGGAAGAGACAATGACACCGTATAAAAGCGGTACAATTATATGATAGAAAAATATATAAGATTATTTTTGTAAATTGATTGTTGCTTATAAGTTTGTTAAAAATAAAATAGATCGAATAACTTATGTTTTGATGAGGTTATTTTCACAACTTATAAGTTATTGACAACCTTATTTTGCTAAATACTTTGCAATAGCTTATATTAATCAGTTTATAAACTTATAAATTACTTTAAGAAGCTTATAAGTTCAATCAAACATCCTTATAATCATATGATTCATATCTATAAAAAATATTAGTAGAATTCGAACCTAAAACTTTTAACTTAATGAATATTTATTCCATAACTATACACCTTTAGCTTAAGAGATAGCGATTCCACAATTTAGCTATTAATAAAATAACATTATACTATTTCAGTATTTTGTATGCCGTACATATAGATAAGAATTTCGCGGATCAACAGGTATAGCGTAACTAACTCTATATTGTGTATCCTAATCCTTTTCTAGCTTTGAATAGTATATTAATTAATTTAGAAGTATGCGTGGTTGGCAACTTGGCATTGACTTATCTGTTAACATAATTAATAGGGTGTAGGAGGTTGTTTCTCTCTCATTAATCTGGCCATATGTCAAATTTTTAATTCAAATATATATATATTGCATGATGCAAATAATATTTATGACTAGGGAGCGGAAGAAGGGCCTAGAATATTACAGACAGAGATCATTCACTAATTTCAATTATTTTTGCGTAATACGATTGACACTCCGCATCCCCCACCCCACACCTATATATAGCCCTCATAATAATTAATTAAACGGGCAATATAATTTATTTCATATTTCAATTAGTTTAAGGCTTCAAGCTACACACGAGATTAATATTTTTATGACCATTAATTATAGCGTGTAGCAAAAGTAGGATTCTTTGTTAGATTTTGGAAAGGTTCTGAACTAGGGGGGAGAATACACCAGAAGACTATTTTTCTCGAAATTGTTGAAATGAGACTGATACTTGAGTATCAGTTTTGTACAGACCAGTTTTGAAACGAGGATATAGCTGTTGACTATAAATGTTAGTCAGTTTCTAACTCACAACTGTCAAACTGGTTATCAGTCACAAGTTCAAATAAGGATCAACTTTCAAACGATAAAACAGAGAAAGTTTTGCATCTTACTGATTACCTTAAGGTTGGTCAGTTAGACTAATAACTCGGCAACGGAAACTTGTTTAATTAATAGCCTTTATGTTATCACTTAGAGACAAATTGGGAGTGATCAATTTTAGACGTCAGTATTCAGAGAGATAATATACGCAGATAAGAAAGATAAAGCTGAATAAATGACACAAGAAATTTACGTGGTTCGGAGCAAACTCTCCTACGTCCACGTGCTGTTGATCAAACAGCATCACTCACAAGTGCTTTCGGGTGCACTGTAAACCTTAGATCAGCTTTACTCGCTTATACCAATACTCTAGGTTGGATTTTTCTTCTTAGTTTTTAGGTACTAAGATGTCAATACAATTTAGCTTACATGTGCTAAATAACCAAGTTTTCATACCGACGTCTCGAACACGCACTCAAACTCACTTTTCTCGGGGTTGAAAAAGGGTGGTTCGAAATGCTCCAACTGTCACAGAGAAAGCCTCTCTGCAACAGATTCTAGGCTTAGGATTTGTGATATATTTGCCTAGAGATTTCTGAGAGAATGAATTGGTACTCAGTAGACTGAGTGTTCAACAATAAGGTTTGTATTCTCTCCTTCGATTCTGAGTATGAAAGCAAGAGGAAGGCTTGGCTAGCGATTTTGGCAGAGTTTCAGCTTATGTTCAGAATCGGTGGTTAGAATCGAAGAAGTGAGCACCTATTTATAGCAGAGGCTGGAAAAGATCCGTTGGAGCCAAGACATTCTTCTCAGATTTCTGTCGTTATGAGAGAGTTTTTGAATTTAATCTCACATTCGTTCTTCTCTCTCTTCACTTTGCTTGGAGTAGCCTTGGTACTTCTATAGAGGAGGAGAGGGTGTTGCAGATCCTTTAGCACGATTGAGGAAAGCCACACGTCTCAAGGGAGAGAAAGGACGATGTCTGCAACCTTCACATTTAATGCGGTTGTCCTTGAGTCAACTGCTACAGCTTTCCACGTGGCAGTGTGTATCTTCAATTTTGTCTTCTTCTGCTTTAAACAGCTTGACAAAGAGAATGTCAGCGTTGTATTAACAACTTCTTCAATGCTGTTTTAAGGATACTCTTTATTGAAACTGATACTTGACACTCAGTTTCTTTCGTCCACGTAGGCATCAATTTTGACTTCAGGACTTACTGGCTTCTTTTCGAAACTGATATACATCAGTTTTGAGAAGTGAAAACTGACTTAGTTGATGCCAGTATCCACACTATCAGTTTCTTGTCGACAACAAGAGAATTTCAGCTTCTTTGGTCTTCAGGATCTTCAAATCTTCAGAGCAGCTTCAAAAGACCATACTATAAGAAAATTTATTCTAACATTTGAATCAATAATAGACCAGCCCTTGTAAAATCCCATGTTTTGGTATCATCAAAACCGAGGAGGGATAATTTCCTTCATTTTCCCAACAATAAAGGTTATTCGGGTGGAATTTTGCTCAGATAGTAAGTTGGTGACCGATGCTATTGCCTTAAGTGCCGAAGATAACTTTGAGTTTGGAGCTATCATTAGAAGTTGTCGGCTTATCATGCGTTCTTGTTCGGATTTTCGTGTTTGCCATGCTAACCGTTTACCAATCCCAACATACCTATTTCAATGTTTTATGAACAACAATCGATTTAACAAAATAATTTTATTATGATCTGATATTTTCAATACATAGAATTCCAATTTCATCCATCTTCATTTTTTCTTCTCTTTCTCTCTTTTTAAGCTTACAAAATTGTTTCTCATTCATAAATATAATTATTCAAACACTTTAACAATTATAAAGTTTAAGATTATTGATAAACTCTCTAAAATAAGTTTAGACAAATGCCTCACAATTCTTAAAGTAAAACTACACACCATACGATTACCCACAAAAGACAAACATTTTATGAAAAAAATATTCGAAAGTCATTGAAATTTAGTGACCTGAGTGGTCCCCAACCCCCGAGGCATGGTGATTACTTTTTATTGTGCCAAGTTACACATTTACATTGGCAACTTTAATTTTATTTTAAATGACTTTTGATTAGAAATGCTTCTACATAAAACTAAGTAAAATTATTAAAATTTTTACTGAAATTTTCTCTGTAAATATAACCCAATTTTACTGTATTTCTACAAACAAAACAAATATTTCTCTTTTTTCGCAACACATACCCTCTTTTAGTTTTTCCTCACATATTTTCTTTATTTAAAGTTATGGATCTCGACCATCTAATTATATTCTCTTTTTTTCAACTCATATTCTCTCTCAGTTTTGTTTAGTTGTTATTGAGTAAAGTATCGATCATAATGTATGATAATGTTATTTTTAATAGGATTATAAATTAAAAAAAATATTTTAAATGAATTTTTATTATATTTTTTAAATATAATAATATACAATATATAATATATAGTTAAAAGGTAAAGTGAAAACAAAAATATACTAGGTGGGGTTGTTGTCACTAACGGGAATAAAAATTATATTAGACTGAAGTTGTGTATATGGAAAATAAGAAAAATGAATATTTTATTAATAAATAGAGTTAGATTGAATTGAATGAATGTCATCATCACATAATAGATAGTTAAAAAATGAAGTAAAAAGGGTCTAAAAAAAATGAAGTAAAAAGATAAACATATGCTAGATTGAGGGGATGTCACTAATTAGAATAAAAATTATATTAAGCTGAAGTTATTATATATATGAAAAAAGAAAAGAATATCTCTTATCTATCTATACTATACTTAAATATGGAGCGAAATTAAGAAATTGATTGCAAATTGATTTGAAATGAATTTGATGGTGGCAACTTTGTAAATAAAGGATAAATCAAGGTCGAAGGCTTTTCTTAAACATTCACTTATTCATATTTTCACCTCCACGTAATTGCAGACGGTTTATGCCAATTATATTTCCAATATATCCATTATCTTCGGCAACTGCGATACAATTTTTGCAAATCTCCTGAAGCAACGACTTTGTTTCAACCTTTGAATCAGAAGCTTTGGATTTCTTTGTCGATCTCGACAACTACGACATATATAATTTTGTCATTCTTTGTTTAAAATATTGTTTCTTCATGTATTCTACTTTTGAATTACATGAATCAGATGATTGAAGTTTGTTGAAGAACAGTATATTGGCATGGTTACGAGTGTTGCCGAGAAGATCGGAGGATGGATTGTGGATTGAGAATGAGTGTAAGGTTCTGACTGAGGGATCTCCTTACTAAAATCAGGCAAACCAGGTTAGTTGCAATTACATTTATTTCACTGAAATAATAGGAAGATTGAGTTTTTTATTTGCTCTATTTTGTGTGAGTTCGGACTCAAGGATCAAGTCAAGTCGATCTACCGTGTGATGATGGCTGATGAGAACTTGGGGAAATTTAGTTATTGCTCATGTCAATTGAAATATTTTCATTTCTGAAGTGGAAGCTCATTTTGTTATAATTATTTTACGATGAAATTCTTTTATTATCAAAGTTTCTTCAGACTCCATTGATGTTCTAGATTTGTCTAATATCATTCTTCATTTTAATATAAATATATATTTAAAGATGCACCCAGGCTTTGGAGCAGCGAGCAGAAGCAGAACGCGTTCTGCAGAAAATATATAGGTGTGTAATATCAACAATTATACATCAAGTTCTATTGTCTAAAACAATTTTATGCAATTTCAAAGCAAAGCTCGGGCAGTTCTATTGTCCATCTATCCTTATGATCATATCTCGGTGCTCAGATTTTTGTGACATCAATACAAGATTGTTAAAAGACTTTTTCTAAGAGATGTTCAATATTTCTATTTTGCTTATTTGCATTGGTGACTGAGCTTTTGAATTGTAGTTATTAGACTATTAGAACTGTTCAAAGAAAGCTATCTTATTCTAAGAGTAGTGGAATTAGTACTATTACACTCCCTTATTTTATATTTCAGGTATACAATATATTGATTCAGAATATACACTATATATTGTTGCCACAATATATCAGAATTTTGTTATAAACTGTTCCTTCTACAAAATTAAGTTATATTTTGCTAACATTATAATTCTGTATATCATACATAATTACTTATTTTTGTTTCCAGACAAATTAAATCTAGAGTTTGAGAAACTTCGCTTATTTTTGTCATTCAAGAATCTTCATCAAAGTCATTCAAGCTTCTTCGTTATAAACATTTTATGCAAATTCGACTTGGATCAATTCAATCAATTATATATATATATATATATAGATAAAATGTCCGAATTTTATGATCTTTCTCAAATAAAAATATAATGAATTTACTTAAGACTCCATTGATGCTTACAAGATCCCATACAGGCATACACCACCTCCTGTTGAGCAATTTTAGAACTTTGTCAAAAATTGAATAATGGATGGCTATGCGGATATAGATTTTACAGATATATATGGTATACTAATACTGGTGGCTGCTTTTGAAAAGCTAGCAACTTTCACACAAAACTGTGAAATCATATTCCCATGCCGAGTTTTGTATTGCATATCTATTTCCAATTTTTTTCATTCTCTGGATATTATTTCATTTCCAATCTTACGTCAAGAGGTGCCTGCATTTCTTAGTCTATAGTGTTTTTTTTATCACCTAGCTACTTTAGCTTCTTTATTTTTTTTTGAGGGAACCTGCTTTAGATTTTAGACATTTGTACTCTTATTTTTTGAGGTTAATCAAGATACTATTATGAAATTTTGTTGTGTTATAGCATACGTGTAGATCTAATTCAGCAATGCATTTGTAAATTTAAAGTTAACTTTTACTATTTATTAAGTATTATTATTTTTAATTTTTCATTTAGTACTAATTATTTCCGTGCATTAGCACCGGGGGAGTTTAAGATTTCAAATTAATTTCAAATCAATTTTAGTGGCGATTTTATAATTATAATTTAGGGCAAATATCAAATTAAATCCTAAACTATGTGCTTTGTACCAAAACTATCCTGAACTTTCAATAATATCAATAAA
>JAYJMF010353590.1:0-10890 GCA_036873715.1 Salvia sclarea
GCGGGTATTACCCAATGGGTTCGGGTCGGGTTTGGGAAAAAAAGTTACTACCCGTGACGGGTTTGGGACGGGTATGGATTTAAAAATTTTAGACGGGTATGGGTTTGGAAAACGCTTAATGGGTGGGTACCCGACCCATTGTCATTTCTAACCACAACGACTTGATAAATTGACTTATAATAATAAAACAATGACGAGGTGAGGAAAAACATCAAAACCTAGTTAAGGGTTAGGACATTTTTCAAACTTCTTTTTGGAAAATGTTGTATGACAAGTAAAGTGATCCACTAACGTTTAATTAACCTTTTTTTTCCCACCGATTCCCCACAGTGCTTTTAGAACTTTCGATCCAAAATATGATCTAGCACTCTTCTACTTTATTGAGTGTTATAATATTATTTTTTTAAAAATGGTATTTGCAATCGTATGGTATTTCATTTTTTGTTTTTAAATAGAGCCTTAGAGCAAAGAGAGATCTCAAAAGTCCATTAAACCCAAAGAATGGGCGTGGAATAAAATAAAGCTCATTACAAAATTATTATCAAACAAAAAGTACCACAAAGTCTTGATATTCAATAATTATAATAAAACAATGATGAGGTGAGGAAAAACAATTAAAGAATTTAATTTAAACCTTTTTTCTACCACCAATTTCCCAACAGTGGTCAAAGAAATTTCGATCCAAATTATGATCCAATATATTAAAAATAATTCTTGCTTTTTTGGAATGGCAAGCATGTTACCTGATTCTTGTGAGCATATTTAAGCTCAACTCCCTCATGCACTTGAATGTGATAATTCTATTTGCAATGACAGTTTCTTGGCATCACTTTATTTTCTTCATCTACATTCTCATGACTATAACTCTGGCGAGGCATTCGGGTGGAGTCGACGGCCAATGCCTCGACGATCAAAAGAAACTTTTACTTGAGCTCAAGCGTGAGTTCAAACTCAATGCTTCTGAATCAGTATGTATGGTGAGGTGGAATGAGACAGATGAAGATTGTTGCCAATGGGGCGGCGTCGTATGTGATGATGCCGGCCGGGTTAGCAGTTTGATCCTCAACAGTGACAGCATCTCCGGCAGAATCGGTGAGTCATCGAGCCTTTTCCATTTGACACACTTGTCTGAGCTCGACCTCTCATTTAATGACTTCACTGCAACTCACATTCCTAACCAATTCCATCGTCTCCCATATTTGACATATCTTCAACTGTCATATGCTGGTTTTGTGGGACCAATTCCATCCACACTTTCCAACCTTACAAAACTAGTTCGTCTCGACTTATATAGAAACTTCCTCACTGGCTCAATTCCTTCATTTCATTTGTGCTACGAACTTCAATACATAAACCTTGGTGATAACAATAATCTAATGGGCTCACTTTCTCACTTGCATTTTCAAGCTCTTATTAACCTCGAATATTTAGATTTAAGCCACAATTCATTCAACGGCACCATTCCTCCCCATCTCTTTACGCTGCCTTCAATTGCTACTCTTGATCTATCATTCAATCAGTTTAGTGGACAAATCGAAGAAATTCCCAATGTTCACCACTCTTACCTTGATTCACTAGATTTGAGTAGTAATAGATTACAAGGTTATATTCCTGACTTCTTCTTTCAATTTCCAAGCCTTTCATATCTCTGGCTTCCTAACAACTTGTTCAATGGCACTTTTGATCTCCAGAAAGTCCAAAGCCTTCCAAGGCTTGAGTATTTGGGTCTTTCTTACAACAACTTGTCAGTTGAAATAACCACCATGAATTCAAGTTCAAGTGGATTTCCCCAGTTCACTAAGCTGGACCTTTCATCCTGCAATCTGTATGAGTTTCCAGATCTTAGAAATCAATCCTCTTTGTTGGATTTGGATCTCTCAAACAATCGTATTGGTGGGGATATTCCTAGTTGGGTTTGGGAACTGGAATTGTATATTTGAACCTTTCTCTTAATCTTTTTACAGATTTCCAAAAGCCTTACCATATGCCTCCTTATCTTGAAATACTAGACTTGCACTCTAACCAGTTGCGATGCGAGTTGCCCTTTCCAATCTTTCCACCACCTACCAACCCTCAAGAGGTTGCTCATTACAGTTTCGACTATGTTTTTCTCTCAAACAATAACCTAACCGGAGTAATTCCAACAACCCTCTGTAATTCATCTAGATTTCGGGTTCTTGACATGTGTTTGCTGCGGTTGGTTATGTGTTTGCTGCGTTTGCTGCGGTTGGTTATGTAGTGGGATTAGGGAGCATTGCTTGGACACTCTTATGCTGCAGAAGCTTCCGAGAAAGATACTTTGAGAAAATAGAGGAGATTGGTGACAACATATTCTTTGAGAGGGGAAGGAGAAGAAGACATGCAAGAAGAGTAGAGATGAGGAATGAGGTTCTCAGGAGACGCCGTCAGAGACAGAGGGGTTGATTTATCCAATTTGGTTTGTGTTAATTAGTAGTATATGGTGTGGTGTGAAGTTTCCTTTTCAATATGCATGAGTCATTCTCGGTTTCTAGTTTGTATCATCATGCAACTTTTCTGATTTTATAAATAAACAAGTTTGGTCTTTTGACTTTTGAGTGGGTATAAAATGGGTAAAGATATTTGTAACTTTTTTAAAGTAGAAATATAAACAAAGAAAAAGGTATAGCGCGTTGGCCTACCTGTGGAATTGCAAAACAAAAAATCAAATGAGCTGACGAACTTTCTTCCTCTTTGTCTTTCAATCATTAGAAATAAAATTTATGCGTTAATATATCAATATTTATGCTTCAATTCTTCATTTTGGTTTAAGGCTATCTTATTAAAGAGACTAGTATCTAAATTTTCCTAACTAATTAATTTCATCAGTGGCATAATCCCTCTGAAGACTTATGCCACACTAACTATTAACGTTTTTCATGAACGGGGTAGTACTACTTTGAAAAAAAAAAAATCCAACTCTTGCATAAGATTTTTTTTTCCTTATTCAATAATAGAAAGTCACAATATTTATAAATTTCATGTCATGGTTTAAATAAAAAATATTATAAATTAATTTCAATTTCTTCTCTCTTGTTTTGCAATTTCAGCCCTGGCCTCCTCATCCTTCGATCTTCGTCAATTCAATTTTAGTGGCGTCGGTTTAATAGGGCTCAAGATAAGTTCAACAGTTATAACATTAGAAAAATTGACAAAAAAATAAAAATAAAAAAATTGTTTGGGAGCCCCTCCCCCCTCTCCCAGATCCGCCTATGTTTATTTGGAAAATTCACTCTAAATAATTATAGGGCTGGAATTTGGGCCTTCTCTAAATTGGATCATTCTTTGCATCATCAAGGAGAACACATGACCTGTCCAAGTATATTAAGTCTCAATTATGGTTGCCAAAATTTTACTATCATTTTATGGGAAATGACAATGAAATATTAGGTGATGTGATACATGATACACTAAATACTACTCCATTTAGAAGCAGTCCAATTAAGCGGTGCACCGTGATATGCTTTTTCTTTTACTCTAGTGAACAAGAAAGTATGGGTATCTGTATCTCACAATATTTTTTTTTTCCCTTTTTTTTTAACAGTCTCATTTTATTAGTGCAAATATATTCTTCAAAAGTCCATTAAACCCAAATGAGTGGGTGTGGAATATCCTCATTACACAATTATTATAAAGTCAAATGAAAAGTACCACAAAGACTTGATATTGACTTATAATAATAAAACAATGACGAGGTGAGGAAAAACATCAAAACCTAGTTAGGGGTTAGGACATTTTTCAAACTTCTTTTTGGAATATGTTGTTAAAGTGATCCACTAATGTTTAATTAATTAACCATTTTCTTCCACTTATTCCCAACATTGCATAAAGTAATTTCGATCCAAAATATGATCCAACACTTTTCCATTTTCTCAAATTGACTACAAAAAACTATTTCATCCGTGGCATGATACCATATTTTTGAGTACAAAGGTTAAGAAAATGATATTTTATGTGTAAAAATGGTGGAGTCGCTAAATTGATTAATTTTTTAAATCAAAAATATATTTCCCTTTTGGCTTTGTGCCCAAACTAATGGAACAACCCAAAATAATAAATGTGTAATGTTCAGTAGGTCTGACAGCGGCAATGGAGTATTAAAAGAAATTCCCAATCTTAACCTTTCTAACCTTGGTTGGCTAGATTTGAGTAGTAATAGGTTACAAGGTTATATTCCTGACTTCTTCTTCCAATTTCCCAGACTTTCCTATCTCTGGCTTTCTAACAACTTCTTCCATGGCAGTTTTGATCAGCCTTCCAAGCCTTATATTTTTGGGTCTTTCTTACAACAACTTGTCAGTTGAAATAACCAAACATGAATTCAAGTTCAGGTGGAATTCTCCAGTTCAATAGGCTGCACCTTTCATCCTGCAATCTGTACGATTTTCCAAATCTATAAAATCAGTCCTGTTTGTGGGAATTGGACCTCTCAAAAAATCATATTAAAGGCCACAAAATCAGAGCCTAACTGGTGCAATTCCAACATCCATCTGCAGTTCATATCAATTTAATGTTCTCGACACTCCTATAGAGGATAGAGCAGAGCACAAATAAATAAATGAATTTTATTTTGGTGACGAGGCTCCCATATTTTCAAGCTAAAAAATAAAATCATGTCCGAAATTATGATCAACTACAGATAAGACTAGAAAGCTTACAAGAGTAATGCGTCTTCGCTCCCACATAATTCTCTTGCAGATGTTTCGTCGAACAGTTATCGTGGCCCTGTTGAATTGACTGAGAAAGAAAAAGAAATCTGAAAGGGAATCAATTTGTAGCGCTGAAGAAAAGGTTAGTTGCTTTCAAATTTGGGCATGGCTGTTTATGCCTGGAAAGTGTCCAATGAAATGCCGCTGTCGCGTCTTCGCAACCAACTAATTGAAGGAAACATAAGCCCATTTCTAAAGCCCAAATCTAAAATAAGTTTTCAAGGCCCAACACCACCCCAAATCTGTAAATAAAATCCCAACTCTCTCTCATCAAAGTAAACACAAGGGAAATTTTGATTATTGTATAATAATCATTTTCTTTTAGAGGGATTATTATATAATTTTTAATACAATAATTAATAACATAAAATATCAAGGCTCGGGCATTTTGAATGTAACTTTTTACTAGGACATGAATTAGCTTTATATTATACTAGCTATGAAATAACGTTTTATCTTTATCAAAGAGTTGTGCTGTTAAAACAATAGTTTAATCTTTCTTTTTCTTCAACTTTATATAATTTCTTATGTTCTAGTATAATATATTTAAGTATTGAACTAGGGTTCACTATAATTATTTTTATATTGAATTTGTATTTCTTTTTGTTTCTAACAATTTTTTGGATTGATTATTCCAAAACCATGTATATAATTTTTAATTAATACTTTTTAATAAATATTAATTATCGTTTATTACTTTCAATACGCTTGACTTATGGTATTTCATATATTTAATACTAGTACTTATTTTATTAGAGCAAATAGAGACTTCAAAACTCAATGACTGGGGTGGAATGAATAACCTCATTACAGAATTCTTATTATGAAATAAAAGTACCACAGAGACTTGATATTTAACTATAATATAACAATGACGAGGTGAGGGAAAAAAATCAAAACCTAGTTAGGGGTTAGGACATTTTTCAAACTTCTTTTTGGAAAATTTTGCAAGACATGTAGACAGTTAAAGTGATCCACTAACGCTTAATTAACCTTTTTCTTCCATCGATTCCCAACAGTGCTTAAAGAAATCTAGATTCAAAATTGATCTAGCACTCTTTTACTTTATTGAATTGACTACCAAAAATTGTGTTACATTATTAAACAAAAAATCGTATTTGCAATGGCATGGTACCTATATAATTCTTCTAATTAAGGTAGCACAAATTTAAGCCCAACTCTCTGTCTCAACTTAGCTTCACGTACATAATTCTCTTTGCAATGGCAGTTTCTTCTAATCACATTTTCTTCTTCTTCTTCTTCTCCTTCTCCATTCTCATGGCTATAACTCTTGCGAGGCATTCGGCTCCGGTTGTGGGCCAATGCCTCGACGATCAAAAGAAACTCTTACTTGCGCTCAAGAGCGAGATCAAACTCAATGTTTCTCAATCAATATCAACAGTGACGTGGAATGAGACGGATGATGATTGTTGCCACTGGAAAGGCATCGTATGTGATGACGCTGGCCACGTCATCAGTTTACGCCTACCCTACGAGGGCATCTCCGGTGGAATTGGCGAGTCGTCAAGCCTTTTCCGGCTGACATACATGTCGCAGCTCGAACTCTCATTTAATGACTTCACCACATCTCACATTCCTAACCAATTCCATCGTCTCCCAAATTTGACATATCTTGATTTGTCAGATGCTGGTTTCATCGGCTCAATCCCATCCACCCTTTCCAACCTAACGGAGCTTGTCTCTCTCGACTTGTCAGGTAACTCCCTCACCGGCTCACTTCCTTCATTTCTTATGTGCAAACACCTTGTAAACATACACGTTCAAGATAATAACCTAATCGGCTCACTTTCTCACTTGCATTTTCAAGCTCTTACTAACCTCTTTTATTTAGATTTAAGCCACAATTTACTCAACAGCACCATTCCTCACCATCTCTTTACTCTGCCTTCAATTACTACTCTTGATCTATCATTCAATCAATTTAGTGGACAAATCGAAGAAATTCCCAATGTTAACCACTCTTACCTTGGTTTTCTAGATCTGAGTAGTAATAGGTTACAAGGTTATATTCCTGACTTCTTCTTCCAATTTCCAAGCCTTTCCTATCTCTGGCTTTGTAACAACTTGTTCAATGGCACTTTTAATTTGCACAAGGTCCAAAGCCTTCCAGTGATTGAGCAACTGTGTCTTTCTGACAACAACTTGTCGGTTGAAACAACCAACATGGATTCAAGTTCAGGTCAGTTCATTACCTTGTACCTTTCATCCTGCAATCTGTACGAGTTTCCAGATCTTAGAAACCAGTCCTCTTTGTCGGATTTGGACCTCTCAAACAATTATATTGGTGGGAATATTCCTAGTTGGGTTTGGGATCTTGAAATTCAGGCATTGAACCTGTCTCTTAATCTTCTCACGGGTTTCCAAAAACCTTACCATATGCCTACTTATTTTCAATTTCTAGACTTGCACTCTAACCAGTTGCGCGGTGAGTTGCCCTTTCCAATCATTCCACCACATTCTGACTCTCAAAAGGTTGATCGTTATAGTTTCGACTATGTTCTTCTCTCAAACAATAGCCTAACAGGAGTAATTTCAACATCCCTTTGTAATTCGTCTGAATTTTGGGTTCTCGACTTGTCATTCAATAACTTAAGTGGCCGCATACCTGCTTGCCTACTTGAAAAAGATCTTGTGCGTGATGTGCTCAATCTTAGGGGAAACAACATCAATGGTGTTATCCCAGATCAATTTTCTAGTGAGTGTACCCTGAAAACCTTTGATGTTAGTGACAACAACTTAGGCGGCAAGATTCCCAAATCTGTGGCAAATTGTAAATCCTTAAAGGTCATGAATATTGGAAACAACAACTTTGATGATAGTTTCCCTTGCATGCTGCCGTTGAGTTTGCACATCCTTGTCTTGCGCTCCAACAGCTTCCATGGAGTGTTTAGATGTCATAAAAGTTGGCCGGAGCTTCAAATTTTGGATATATCTTCCAATAATTTCAGTGGCACTCTCAATCCACTAAACTTCTCAAATTGGAGAGGTATGATTCTAGAAAGTCCTGGGCATCTCGGGCCTAGCCGTTCAAACTCCAGCTTTCTTAGATCCGGCGAACTCTATCGGGATGAGGTGACATTAACGGTCAAAGGGATCGAGTTGAAGCTTGTGAAGATTTGGCCGGACTTTACATCCATTGATTTGTCTAGCAATAATTTTGAAGGAGAAATACCAGATGCAATTGGTAGTCTTACCTCACTCTATCTTCTCAACTTATCCCACAATGCTCTCACCAACACCATCCCTAAATCATTGGGTGCCTTGACGGAGCTAGGTGCACTCGACCTCTCTACAAACCAACTCAGGGGAAGAATACCATCGGAGCTCGCCAAACTCACATTCCTTTCAGTCTTGAATGTTTCATACAATCATCTGACTGGAGTTATCCCAACTGGCTCTCAGTTCCAGACGTTTTCGGCAAATTCATTTGAAGGAAACACTGGGTTATGTGGTTTCCCACTCGAGAAAAGTTGCAGCTGCACTCCTAGATCAGGTGCAGCGCCATCAGAATCGAAAGATGAGGAGGAGATAGAGTGGGAGTATGTGTTTGCTGCATTTGGTTATGTTGTGGGATTAGGGAGCATTGCATGGACACTCTTATGTTGCAGAAGCTTCAGAGAAAGATACTTTGAGAAAATAGAGGATGTTGGTGACAACATATTCTTTGAGCCAGGCAGGAGAAGAAGACATGCAAGAAGAGTAGAGATGAGGAATGAGCTTCTCAGGAGACGCCGTCAGAGACAGAGGGGTTGATTTATCCAATTTGGACGTTTGTGTTAATTAGTATATAGTGTGGTGTGAAGTTTTCTTTTAGCAATATATATGCATGTGTTTCACTTTGCTTTCTCGGTTTCTATATTGTATCGTCGTGTAACTTTTCTGATTTTTTATAAATAAAAAAAGTTTGGTCTTTTTGACTTGTGAGCTAGTGCGTATAAAATGGGTAGAGATATTTGTAACTTTTTTAAAAGTAGAAATATAAACAAAGAAAAAGGTATAGCGCGTTGGCCAACCTGTAGAATTACAAAACAAAAAATCAAATGAGCTGACGAACTTTCTTCGTCTTTATCTTAGAATCATTAGAAATAAAATTCATGCGTTAATTCGTGACCGACAAATATTTATGCTTCAATACTTCATTTTGATCACTTAAGGTTATTATTAAAGAAACTAGTACCTAAATTTTCCCAACTAATTAATTACGCAATAAAAGTTATGCGTATTACTATATTTATTGATTTCATCGGTAGCATAATCCATCTAAAGACTTATGCCACACTAACTATTTACGCTTTTCATGGACCCCCCGTGGAGTACTACTTTAAAAAATAACATCGAATTATATTTGCATATAATAAAAAAGCAAGTGTGCTCTTTTGACTTATAAACCTTAAACGGGTAGATCAGGAAAGGCGATCAAAAAGATATATAAAAAAGAAAAAGATTATCACATTTTATTCGAATAACGGCCATGCTAACAACGTTTGGAGATTTAATTAGTTTTAAGCGTTTGGTCCCATTCAAAAAGCGCCATATTTAAAAAGTAAATAAAACACAATAAAGTAACACAACGAGTTCACAGATTTGAATTCAAAATACTCCAAAAAACTCCAATATATATATAATTACTCAGTCCAAATGATCAGCTGCCTAACTCTTCGTAGCTAGAGAATAATATCCTCTTTGCAATGGCAGTCTCTTCTCTTCTCATCTTCTTCTTCTTCTCCATACTTGTGACTACTATAACTTCTCGAGCAGGCGGCCAATGCCTCGATGATAAAAAAAAGTTGTTGCTCGAGCTGAAGAGCGAGTTCAAACTCGATTCTTCTATATTAGAAAACATGGTGATGTGGAGTCAAACAGATAATGATTGTTGCCGTTGGAATGGTGTGGAATGTGATGGTGCTGGCCATGTTACGAGTTCGAGCCTCACCAACGACGGCATCTCAGGTAGAATTGGTGAGTTATCAACCCTTTTCCGGTTTACATACTTGTCAGAGCTATACCTCTCAGCCAACGACTTCACCACAACTCCCATTCCTAACCAATTCCATCGTCTCCCAAATTTGACATTTCTTGATTTGTCAAATGCTGGTTTCATTGGACCAATTCCATCCTCGCTTGCTAACCTAACAGAGCTGCTTTATCTAGATTTATCAGGTAACTTCCTCACTGCTCCAATTCCTTCATTTCATTTGTGCAATAAACTTGAAGAAATAATCCTTCTTAGCAATAATCTAAAGGGCTCACTTTCTGACTTGCATTTTAAAGGTCTTACAAACCTCTCTTCTTTAGATTTAAGGCGCAATTCATTGAATGGCACCATTCCTCACCATCTCTTTCGCCTCCCTTCGATTCGTACTCTCTATCTATCCTAGTTGGATATGGGATACTGGAATTGCTTATTTGAACATTCCTCTTAATCTTCTCACAAATCTGCAAAAGCCTTACCGTATCCTTCCTGATCTATTGATACTAGACGTGCACTCTAACCAGTTGTCCTGTGACTTTCCTTTGCTTCCAGAAGCTACCGGATCTGATGGGTATTTCGTTTACTTGAATCTAAAAAACAATAGCCTAACAGGAGTAATTCCAACCTCCATCTGTAAGACATCTCCATTTATGGTTGTCGACTTGTCTTTCAATAACTTAAGTGGTGCCATACCTCCGTGCTTACTTGAAAACAATCATGTTGATGAAGTCCTCAATCTTAGGGGGAACAACATCGGTGGTGTTATCCCGGATCACTTTCCTAACAATTGTTCCCTAAGAACCTTCGATGTTAGTAATAACAACTTAGGTGGAAAGTTCCCAAAGTCTCTAGCAAATTGTAAACTCTTAAAGGTCATGAATGTTGGAAGCAACAAGTTTGATGATACTTTCCCAATGCATGCATGCTGCCGTTGAGCTTGCACATCCTCGTGCTGCGCTCCAACAGATTCCATGGAGTGTTTAGATGTCGTAAAAGTTGGCAAAATCTTCAAATTTTGGATATATCTTCAAATAATTTCAGTGGCACTCTGATAAGTCCCGTTTTATAGTATTTTTGCATGGTGTTTTGTATGGTTGTCGCTCTTGTTGTCGTTAGTTTTAGCTCGTTTATCTATGGTTTTCATGTTTTGTCGAGCTTTACTACGCGTTG
>JAYJMF010353610.1:0-10888 GCA_036873715.1 Salvia sclarea
AGTTAATTGTCAAGAGTCAAGTTAGTCACGACTTGATTACTTAGTTAATTATTTAATTAAGTAGTCGGGTCGTGACAGTAACATAGGAGTAGCTATTTTTGTGTGTTGCAGATGCAAAGAGGCTAATCGGGCGCAAATTCAGTGACCAAACGGTTCAGAGTGACATGATACTGTAGCCATTCAAGGTGATTCCCGACACCACCAATAAGCCTATGATAGTAGTAACCTACAAAGGGGAGGAGAAGCAATTTTCAGCCGAGGAGATCTCTTCAATGGTGCTCTCCGGGATGAAGGATATCGCTAAGGCATAGTGCCCATTTATTTCAATGACTCTCAGCGCCGGGCAACCAAGGATGCTGGAGCCATAGCCGGCCTTAACGTGATGAGAATCATCAATGAGCCTACTGCTGCAGCCATTGCATATGGTCTTGATAAAAGGGGTGCTTGGGAAAAGAATGTGCTCATTTTCGACCTTGGTGGTGGCACGTTCGACGTGTCTCTGGTAACTATTGCGGTGGGCATCATTAGAGTGAAGGCGATTGCGGGTGACACCCACCTTGGAGGGCAGGACTTTGACAACAGGATGGTGAAGCACTTCATCGAAGAGTTGAAGCTTAAGAAGGATAAGGATATTAGTGTGAATCCCAAAGCTATACAGAGATTGAGGAGTGCTTGTGAAAGGGCCAAGAGGATGATTTCCTCTACTTTTGAAACCACAATTGAGATTTTAGCGTTGTTTGAGGGGATAGATCTCTTCTCAACTATCACTCTGTGCTAAATTCGCTGAATTCAATCTGGATTTATTCAAAAAGTGTATGTAGCTGGTGGAGAAGTGCTTGCAGGATGCAAAGATGGAGAAGAGCAGAGTGGATGAGGTGGTGCTGGTGGGCGGGTCGAGTAGGATTCCCAAGATGCAGCAGATGCTGAAGGATTTTTTCAACGGGAAGGAGACGTGCAAGAGCATCAATCCGGATGAAGCCGTAGCTTATGGTGCAGCTGTGGTAGCTGCCAAGATGAGCGACGAAGGCGATGCCAAGGTGCAGAATCTGGTTCTTTTCAATGTTACCCCGTTGTCGCTTGGAGTGGAATGTGATGGGGATGTGATGAGGGTAATAATTCCTAGGAATACAGCAATCCCAACAAGGAGGGAAAGGAGCAATTTCACCATAGTGAAGGACGATCAGACGAGTGTAGTAGTTAAGGTGTACGAGGGCGAAAGAAGCAGGGCATCAGACAACAAGCAATTCGAGCTCCAAGGCATTCCAGCAGCGCCCGGAGGCGTTGCTAAAATCACCGAGTGCATTGAGATCAATGAGAATGGTATCATGAATGTGTCAGCGGAGGAGAGGGCGACTGGGTCCAAGTGCAAGATCACCATCACCACCGAAAAGGGTAGGCTGTCCAGTGAAGAAATAGAGAAGATGTTAAGGGATGATGACTGAGTACAAGAGGGAGGACGAGGAGTTTATGAAAAAGGCTGAGGCGAAGAAGGCGTTGCAGGACTACGCCTACAAGATGAGGGATACCATCATAGGTGCACCCAATCTCACACAAGACGACAAGAAGAAGATGGAGGTTGCTTTCAACTCTTTTCTAGAGTGGCTCAACTTAAACAGGCATGTAGAGGCTAATGATTTCAAACACAAGATGAAGGAGCTCCACCTCATTTTTGATCCAATCATTGCCAACATTTACAACTCATGCTTTTTGTTCTTGTTCCTTTTTTTCTGTTCAAACAACACTCGTGTTTTATTAATTTCAAGTGAAAACTAGCACAGCCTTAAACATACAGTAATAGTACATATTAGTATTATATTAGAGGCTAGGAGAAAATCAAACATGATATTCGAGGTACCCTCTCTGTTTCTCAATCTTGTTTCTTTTTCTTCCAGAAAAGATGGTGAATATTAGATATTGCATGACCGAGAAAACAATAGACAGTGAGAAGGTGTTGTTCGACTTCCTTGAGAGCTTTTGAGACGACGTCAATGTCTGCTACTCAAGATGCAATCAATATATAGTATGTACTGTTTTTTCTTCTCATTGTTTAGAATAATCGATGAGCAAAACTCTAAAATGTAATTTTGAGGGATTTGAGAGTATGCACTAACCTTCATCATGCTATTTTTTTTCACATTATCCAATTTTAAATATGTCAAACTATAGAATATTCCAATTAATTTGTTTCATTGATTTCATTTCGTAATGGTCGTGAAAAAAAGTTTCTATCAATATTTAGTATTGGAGAAAATACCCAAATTTAGCCTATTAGGATAGGACTATGTCCAATATAGGCAAAAATATAACCATGGGACAAATATAGGCAAAATCTAATTAAAAGACTAAAATACCCTTAATGAATCAATCAAATTATACTTTTTCCACTTTTTCTCTCCACTCTCTCTCTCTCTTCTTCTTATTCTTCTTCTTCTTCTACCTCACTCACGTAAATGTAGAAGACTACATCAATTCATTTTTTTTTTCTTACCTCAACAAATTTTAACTTCAATTCCAATGAGAAATACCGGTAGGTCCCTTTGATATGTAATCCACGAAGGTTGTGCATGATAATGCTTAAATCTTAGTCTAATTTTGGTGATTTTGTTTTTTTTTTTTCGCAATGTTCTTCACAACACAGTTGAAGTTCCAGAAGACACAATTGAAAATATATTAAGACATACATCATGATTTGTTATTTTTATGTTATAAACATAGGTTTTTTTCATACTTAGGGCCACATTATGCGGAAAAAAACATAAATAAATGCGTTTATAGGCGAACACAATAGCAGTACAAAGTTAAAGTTCATCAGTACACAGTTGAAGTTATAAAAGACACAATTAATATTACATTGAGATTTACATGATGATTTGTTACTTTTATGTTATAAGTATAAGTATTTTAATATTTAGTATCACATTAATCGGAAAAAATATAAAAAAATTTGTTTTTAGGAGAACAAAATTGGTAGTAAACAGTTGAAGTTCTAGAGGACACAGTTTAAAATATATTGAGATATACATCATAATTTGTTACTTTTGTATTATAAACATACGTTCTTTCATACTTAGGCCCACATTATGCAACAAAAAATCATAAATAAATGCGTTGTTAGGCGAACACAATTGATAGTACACAGTTGAAGTTTTAAATACACAGTTGAAAACACAACCAATTGTAGAATTTAGGATACACAATTATATTCTATAGTACGCAGTTAGAAGTTAGGGCACACAATTTTATTTTGTAAAACACAATTGATATTTTTTAATTATTGTGCAGATATGTCGTCGATGCGTATTCTTATACGTCACAGTGGACATTGAGAGAGAACAGATTATATTGGGGGGACGAAGTTCTTGTATACATACATGTTAGTCAGTTATCATATGAGTTGTTATTATTCCGGATGATTACAGTGGATGAATGAATGAGTGCACAATTGATGATTAAGTACACAGTTCATGATTGATTACAAAATTGATGGACGAGTATATAGTTGATGTATTTTTAATTGATTTCGGTCTGATTATTTGTTTTTTATAAAAGGTTGCACACTTGATGAATGAGTAAACAATTGATTGAGAAAACAATATATTTATGTATTTCGAAAAGGTTGCACAGTATGTGTACACAGTTGACGATATATCATGCTTAGATTGATTTTCCATTATAATAGCCAAATTATTGACAATTACTATTAATTTCAATGAAAATAGCCATATTAAGTAGATTTATTTAATTTGTTTATTTATATCAATTTCATAGTACACAGTTTAAAATTTTAGTAAATAATTGCAATAGACAGTTGAAAAATGAGTACATAGTTGATGTTTTTTATTGAGTTCGATTTAGATTAAGTTGAGTACACAGTTCATGTTTCTAATTTACACGAAAAACACAATTTTGAACATGACACAATTAGTTTTCACTAGAACACGGTAAAATATAACGTTACACAGTTGAAATTTGAGTACACAGTTGATGCTTTTTATTCAATTTGACTGAGATTATTTATCTTTTCGAAAGGTTGTACACTTTTTTTAGCTTTTTTCATGCTTACCCTACACAATTAATGAATTCCTTGGCATAGTAATTGAATTATATTGAGATTGTCTAAGGAATGAGATACAATCATATAATATCCCATTTAAGTTTTAGAAGTCTAGTTCTATTGATTATATACAACTAGAAGTGAATATTTGTAATCGGAAGGTGTATTTTAAAATTATTTAATAAAATTATGTATTGCTCTATTAATTTTGTCCATAAAACTCCAATTAAATTAGTTTAATTTGTTAATTTACATCAATTAAAGAGTAAACAGTTTAAAATTTTAGTAAATAATTGCAATACACAGTTGATGTTTTTTATTGAATTCGACTTAGATTAAGATGATTACACGGCTCATGTTTCTAATTTACACGAAAAACACAATTTTGAACATGATACATTTAGTTTTCGCTATAACACAGTTAAAAATAACAGTGCACAATGGAGAAATATAATACACAGTTGAAAATGCATTACACAGTGGAGAAATATCAACAAGGTTAGCAACTCCTTGGATTAAATAAAACCATGAACCTGTTTCAACCATCCCAAAATAGTATTAAAACACGTATTCAGTCAAAATGCACAATCAAAATCCAAGTTTGAAAAAATCCAGGTTTGAAACACATGTCACTCATTCATAGTCAAACTATATATCATACTAGCAACCTTCAACCGATGGGTGACGAGAACAGTTGCTCAACAAGCGATCAAGGTACATGCAGCAGTTGGCTGCGGTTTTCTTTCGGATCTCCGAGACTTTCTTCTTCGGGTCTCGTTTTACTCCACCCCGTTGCTTCTTCTTCGGCCTAGAAGGCCCTTCATCGGTCTCCTGCATTGCCAATTGCTCGGCTAGGCTCAACTTCTTCCACGGTTGTTTCGGTCGTGCTATAAATAACACCTCTTGCTCGAGCCTCACCCATTCATCAGCTAAATAGGTATATTCCTTCTTTTTCTCATCTTCATTAGGTTAAAAGGGGATCATCTCTAGCTGCAAACAAGTAAAATAATGAATAAGTTCAACCGTGTGATCGAAAAATTAACTGTATACTAAAAAATTAAACTGTGTTCAGCAAAATTAAATTGTGTTCAGCAAATCAACTCGTTTTCTCTGTTACATTTTCATGTCCGATTTCACATTTCAGTCTATCGACATATACCAAAATTTATAATACACAAATAGAGTTTTATGATGTTGGAAGATATGTTTTGTATCCAACGTCCGTATGTGGTTAGTCCGTCTGTTTTATATCACGTGGGATCGATCCTCTAGTGGTGTCTAACGGGATAACGGGATTTAATAATTTTCTTGGCAACATCTCAAAAACTTTTTTGTTTTATTTTTTTAAATAATTGTACTTTCACCAGTTTTGGAATATATTGCCGTTTTCACAGGAAGCTATATTCATGCATTAATCCAGCATTGTCAACAATTTATGTAAAATAATAAGAAACCTCCTAATATGTGACGAAAAAATAACAATATAACTTTAAAATATAATTAATGTCAACATAATTTTCCCGTTGAAGTGCATCATATATTAGTAATACATACACTAATATTCCAATTCGAATATTACTAATTCATGATGCACTTCAATTATATAAACATTGGTTAAATACGTACTCTTCTAGATTTAGAAATACATACACCAATTAGAGTTTTACCATTAGTTTTACATACACCAATTATGTAGTTAAGTTCATCGAGACTCTTTTATTATTAGTTTATAGATAGAATTATAGATAAATAGGTAATTTCAATTTTTATACAAATAAATAATTTAAAATTTATTATTATCCTTAAAATTAAATATATATTATTAAATCAGAATTATAGATATAATCATTCTCAGTCTGAGGAGGAGGAGGAAGGAGCTTGGCCCCTGAATTATTGAGCTTCTTAATTCTTATTTTCTTGAGAAAATAAGTAGAGATATTAATTTTTATTTTTATTTTGAATAATCGAGATATGGTCATTGGTCCATATGGATACATTTATTTTATTTTTTAGGAAAGACTTCTGCATTAAAAGAGCACACTAAAAGAATAACAGTTTACGTATCTGTAATGGTATTATTATTTTTACAATCTATTCTTAATATTAGTAACACATGGGTTATGTAGTCATGTAATACTCCAAAATATGCAAAGTCAAAGTTTGAGAGATCAATACAATAAACACAATACAACAAAATAAAAGTTGGGAGTGCTAAGAAGAAACATAAACCTGATTTATTTGTCATTGCAACCCATGCTTAAAAAAAGTGGCAAATGGCTCAATTTATATAAAAAATCTAAAAATACATACACTCAGCAAACATACACCTAAGCAACAAGATAGATGTCACCAAATAACATTCCATACACATACAAAATTCAGTTAGTTGCTCAAAACAAAAGTGAATAAATTTGAGAGCACAATCACATTCCTTAAAAGTTTCTATCTAGACTGCTACTACACATTTCCATGAAGTATAACTACAAAGTAGCACAGCTACAACTAGCACAGTTAATGGGGGACTTGAGCAATAATAATTTTACATTCCAATAATTTATCAAACCAAGAAAGCAGGTGAAACAGAAGCTGCAACTGCAAGATAAGCCGAACGCCTGTTTTTCTAGAGCCAAGTCTGCTTTCTTACAACTTTAGCTTGTGTCGAGGCAAATTGCATCGCCTCAACACTTGAAAATCCATGTGTAGACGTTCGTTCAACGAACAATGAAGCCAGAGTAACTATGCAATTGCATCCTACTCACTAGTAAGTTGTGTCGTTACTGCTACACTATGTGTGGCCAGAGGCATCGCCTGGCATCTTTCGGTTGAGGTAGCGAATGACAGCATCTTCGACCCTGCAAAGGAGAGAGCATTTCAACAGGTTTAAAATCCCTTCGAATTTCTAGCTAATACAGGCGAAATATTGCATAAAATGAAGTAAGATGCCCATTGAATTTTAATACCTAAGGTTATAACAATTCCATCATCTAACAAGTCGACAAATGTAAAACAAGAGGTACTTTCTCAACCATATGGTCCTCGTGTTAACTGGTTCTAAGATCAGATATGAGCTAATGTCTCACGGAATTTTAACTACACGCTTTCCACATCCATATACGAAGTTTTGGGTTGACAACATTATTAAAAACACCACGATATTCAAGTGAATGTGTAAATGCAAACATAAACCATACCATGGTTGATTGTAGAAATCCGAATGGCGCTCTTTTTCTGCATTGCGACTACCTTCTCCAGAAACAAGCTTCAGATCCTTGTTTTGAGAATCTACAAGGGCATTAATAAACTCTACAGGCGACTGACTAAATCCAAGAAAGAATGCCCTTCTCCTCCTGTGCTCGTGGATCTTTCTTATTGCAGCACAAATTGCTTCGTCACAGGCATCTATCTCTTTTGTCTTTTCAGTGTTGGCCAACAAAGCATTCAATTCTCTCTGTATCGGGAAGGGCACATCAACCAATACATCATAACATGCAGTTCCGACAGGACTATTACCTGAAAGTTTAATCCTGTGTTCCAGATGTATGGGCTGTGGAGGAAACAGATGGGGCGTAATTTTTTGTGTGACTGCCGTGAACTTGACTTTGCCTTCCCCAAATACTCTTTGAAGTGGTGGATCACAGTTGAAAGAAGACGGGTCATCTGGGCACTGCAATTTCCGAGCCTTAACATAATGCCATACTGCAGCCATGATTCTGGCACGAGTATCGACCTCGATTCCTAAAAGCTCCATCAAAGCTGCTGAAAGTTTGAACTTCTCTGGCATATAATTCATTTCTAGTCTTATGCTTGCAGTAAATTCTTGGTCGCCTTTCCTCTTGACCTCAAAACCTTCGTGAGGAGCAGGTGACCGATTGCTGTCCCATATAATTAAATGGTTATCAGGGTATATTTTCTGGTCGAGGGTGATGGTAACTCTCTTGAAAAATGCAGAGAACTTTGGATACGAGGGGTTCGATTTCTGCATCATTGCTGCCTGGTCAGCATCCATTCCCTCCTCCAAAATTCTCCCTATAATCTTAAGAGTCCACGTAGGGGGCTCAGCATTTGGTTTCTTAGGAATGGTGCGAATCTGATTAGCAAAAGTGTTGAAGACATAAATACGGAGGGTTTTCTGAAGGTAAGTCGGTGTCTTTAGGGCGTCTTGGATGTCAATTTTCTTCCTTGTCAAGGCAGCATCTACCCGAGACTCAAACTCAAGGAGCTGAGTGTATAGAGCCGACTCTGGCAGAATAGCTGCGACCCTTTCATGCAACTGTTTCTCCGGGAGCTTCTGCTTTTTCCTACGAGCAGCAGCCGAGGCATCCATTGGCCGCATTGGAGAAGCCACGTTGGAAGTCACAAAGCTCGGTGGACGTGCAGGTGGTTTTTGAGGGAAACGTTTGGCTCCCACGCTTCCAGCTCCTGAAAGGGAAGGAGATTGCGAACCCATATTCCCCATTCCTCCGGGATGACCCTGGTTGAACGAGAGCCCCTGAGCAGCTTGTAACTGAGCTTGCAGTTGGGCATGAGCCGCCATCATTTGAGCATGGGCATGAGCCTGCACCTGCGCCTGAGCTTGCGCCTGTGCCTTCGACTGAGCCTGCGCAAGCGCTTGCGCCTGAGCCTCTGAAAACTGGAACTGGCCCGGAAATCCAGACCCCAATTGCTGCTGCAGTGATGGATTCCCAGGCATAGAATTCCCAAACGGGGACGAACCCCCAATGTTCTTTTGAGGATTGTTATTATTCGCGGCCATAGCTATATATATCTACGAGCAAACGCTAAAACCACAGTGAATCCCAACTTTTTACCTAAAGCATTTCCCGAAGCATTCCTGAATTTCAATTACAAGTAATTTAGAACTCAAGCAATCACTACACATTTGCAAGAGAACAACTGCACAAAGAGCTCACTCACACACGCATCGGATAAACTAAGCTACAACCGAGTGAAACAAAGCAGCAATCCACAAATTAAGTCAAATTAACATCAAATTAACCAGCAAAACGAGCAATGTGTCTCGAAAACCCTAAATTCCCCCAAAACTCACGGAAATTACACACCAATCCAACAAAAACAAACGACTAAAAACCACAACATCTGGATCGCAAACAGAATTACTTCTCGAAATCGAAGGAACTTCACCAGCAAACTAAAAGAAACAATTTTTTGAGAATCCACACCCTTTTTCAATTCAACCTACGTTGTCTTAGCTGTTCCGCATTTACGCAACTAAAACGAAAAATACATCGATTGGAGCTCGGAGAAGAGATCTTACACGATGAATTAGGGCTCGGATTCTTGCTGGGTTGTTGAATTCGGCTTCTGCGCGCGCCGTTTTTGGGTAGCTCGGCGAGTCAGCGACCTCGAGTTCGTCACTTTTCTGGCCGTTTTCTCATTTGGTGAGCTATAAATGTAATGGGCCGGGCCCGATTACAAATTGGTAACCTGAGTTTTATGGGCTCGGGCCCGATCACAATTTTTGCCTATGAAATTTAGCATTCTCTTAAAAATATGTGGTTTCTTTTAAAAATATGGTTACGGGATAAATCTGCAGTCGCTATTCGAATTTCGCGGAACTAAATGCGTAACCTGTCGAGCTTCGATGGGTAATAATCTTATATTTTTAATTTAAAAGTGTGGATTTGAAAAATAAATTAATATTTTCATTTATAAGTGATAGTAGTGTTTCGATAACTCGATGAAATAAAAGATTCGTTATCGAGATAAATCTATGATTGTTATTCGAATTTCGTGAAACTAATGTATAATTTGTTGAGTTTCGACGGGTAATCATTTTATATTTTAATTTAAAGGTTTCGATTTAAAAAATAAATTAATAGTATTTCATTTTTAAGTGATAGTATTTCGATAACTCAATGAAATAAAAGATTATGACACAGATAAATCTGTGGTCGCTATTCGAATTTCGTGGAAGTAATGGATAATCTGCCGAGTTTTAACGGGTAATCATTTTATATTTTAATTTAAAATTCATAATGAAAAATATATTAATAAATAATCATTTTCTCTATTAAAGGATTTGGAGTCAAGACCTCCACCTAAGTCCCCAATTCATTCCCCAACAGCAACGTCAGATTTCCTTATAGTAAAATAAATATTAAGATATCTCAATATAATTCATTATCAACTTCAAATAATATTTATTTATATATTCTAACCTTATAAACGACGATGAGACGAATAAAGTGGTTGAAATTAATATTATTCAATCATAATGAATTATTTTGAGACGAGAACATATAGTATAATAAACATTAAGTCGATGAGATTAATATCTCAATATAATTCATTATCGACTTTAAATAATATTTATTTATATATTCTAAGACGAGATGATACTATAGTGAAATTAATCTTTATGATGGGATAACCATGTAGCGTATTGACGAGACGAGAATAGACTATAGTACCATCTTTACGACGAGACAACCATGTAGCGTATCGACAAGACGAGACTACTGTGAATTGGAGGCAAGATGATATTATCGCACATTGACGACAACCAAATTGCATATAGACGAGACGAGACTACCGTGCATTGGAGAAAATAAGGACGAGACGATAATATATTGCATTATTCTGATGAGACAACCATGTAGCGTATCGACAAGGCGAGACGAGACAATACAATAGTGGGTTCTTTCTGAAGGGACAGCCATGTAGCGTATCGACGAGATGAGACGAGACGAGACGAGACTATAGTATAATTAATCTTTCTGATAAGACAACCATCTAGGCGTATCGACGAGATGAGACTATAGTGGAATTAATCTTTCTGACGGGACAACCATGTAACGTATCGACGAGACGAGA
>JAYJMF010353621.1:0-10884 GCA_036873715.1 Salvia sclarea
TTCATGTTTTTGGTAGTAAGTGTTATATTCACAACAATGATAAGAAGAAGTTAAAAACTTTTGATAGCAAGGCTGACTAAGGAAGGTTTCTTGGGTATTCTGGAACTGAAGTATCCAGCAAAGCCTATCGACTTTTTAACAATCAATCTTTAGTTGTGGAAGTAACACCTCATGTGGTTATCTCTTGATGTTTTCAGACAAATAGAAGAAAGGCCTCAAGGTCCTGAGACCTCCAACTCAGAAAACAGAGAAGTTCTTGTGTGGAGTCCAGGAGAAGACGAAGAAGAAATCATTGAAGCTAGTCATCCCCAGGTTGCTCAAACCTCCAATGGAGTCAGTACTAAAGCAACTCAAGGAGGCAACAATCAAGGGGGAACGAATTCGTTTTTAAAAAGGACAAAGGAGACTGAAATTGATGTCACTCAAACTCAGTTTCAAGTTAGTTAGACTGACATCAACACTGAAGATCAGTCTGCCAATCCACCAGAAGAAATTCCACCATCCCCTGAAGAAATCAGAAGATATAGACGATGGTACGAGGATCATCCATCATAAAACATCATTTGAGAACCAACTGATCGATTTAGGACCAGAAGATCAACATGTAATCTGGTCTATGAGTTGGATTGAGTCTCCATCAATGAGTCAGAACAGTTCAGTTGTTTTCTGTCACAAATTGAACCTAAAGAAGTGCAGGAGGCTCTAAGATGCACTCACTGGACGAATGCCATGCAAGAAGAGCTAAATGAATTCACCAGAATTCAGTATGGGAGCTAGTAGATCGTCCAGAGAAACTGAAGGTCATCAGGCTGAAATGGGTTTTCAAAAACAAGAAGGATGACAAAGGAGTAGTTGTCAGAACCAAAGCACGATTAGTTGCTAAAGGTTATAGTCAAGAAGAGGGTATTGACTTTGATGAAACATTTGCCCCAGTAGCCAGACTAGAAGCAGTCGAACTGTTCTTGGCATATGCAACCTACATGAAATTCAAAGTCCATCAGATGGATGTAAAGTGCGCGTTTCTCAATGGAATTCTTACTGATGAGGTGTATGTCGAACAACCTCCGAGATTCGAAAATGTTGGACCAGACAGAGTATATAAACTGAAGAAGGCTCTTTATGGCTTAAAGCAAGCCCCACGAGCTTGGTACGACACTCTGTCAGAATATCTCTTGGAACAAGGTTTTAAAAAGGGCTCACTGGATAGAACCTTGTTCACACTGAAGGAGAATGGAGATATTCTACTAGTTCAAATATACATTGATGATATCATATTTGGATCAAGATCGGAAAATCTATGCAAGAAGTTTGCCGATGTCATGACTAACAAATTCCAGATGTCTATGATGGGAGAAATGAATTTCTTCCTAGGTCTATAAGTAAGGCAATCAACTGAAGGAATCCTCATCATCAGTCAAAATACACCAAGGAGTTGGTGAACAGATTTGGCGTGCAACATACAAAGGCTGTGAAAACTCCCATGAACACTAACTGGAAAGTGGATCCAGGAACTGAAGGGAAATCAGTTAATCAAACCAAATACAGAGAGATAATTGGTTCTTTCTTATATCTCACAGCAAGTCGACCAGACATAGCCTTTGTTGTGGGAGTCTATGCGAGATATCAGTCTGATCCCAAGAAAGCTCATATAGATGCAGCAAAAAGGATACTGAGATATCTCAAGGAAACACCAAATATGGGGATTTGGTATCCAGCTGATGATAGTTTCAAGCTTTCTGGATACTCAGACTCAAAGTTTATAGGATGCAAAATAGACAGAAAATCCACTTTAGGAACATGTCAGTTTCTAGGTCACAAACTGATCTCATGGTTCTCAAAGAAACAAACTTCAGTGGCAACATCAACAACTGAAGCTGAATACATTGCAGCAGGAAGTTGTTGTTCTCAACTATTATGACCTGTACAATAGTTAAAGGATTATGAAGTTGAAGAAACTGAAGTGCCTATATACTGTGACAGTTCTAGTGCAATCGCAATTTATCAAAATCGAGTTCTTCATACAAGGTGCAAACACGTGGAAGTTCGACATCACTTCATCAGAGATCACGTGGAGAAGAAAGACATAATTGTTGAGAAAATACATACTCTTATTCAAAGGGCAGATATCCTAACGAAGGCTTCCAGAAGAAAGGTTTCTTGATATATGTGGAAGACTTGGATTGCTCAATCCAGAAGAAGAAGGCTCGTGAAAAGATACTGAAGTTCTCTCACTTTTGAAACTGATACTGAAGGGTATTTTGGGGATTTCAGTCTGAGGGGGAATACTAATCTTAATTTAGTGCACTCATACTGTGGTATTGACTGACTACAAAGTTAAGTCGACCAGTAAGTTACTTTACCTTAAGTTTAAATTATTTAAATTTAAATTATATTTTAGTTTCCTGGAGAGGAGTAACTGATATACGCCCACGTCATATGCATTTATTGCGGATTTGAAAATTCATTAATTACAACTAAGGCGCGGAAGTGAACCGCCATACGTTCGATATGACCTTTGGCATTCTCTCATACAAAACTACTCTAAGTCATCACATTATTCACTTTTCACACTTAACAACTTTCAAAATCTCTGAAAATCTTCTCTGCAAATTTCTTCTGCATTTAGAACTCACTCTTTCTCTCCAGTCTTAGCAAAAGTACAGGTTCGAATAATGGCGTCCAAATTTGTTCCCTGCTTAAACAAAACTGTTCAGTACGAACCTTCTATCCTTGAGAGCGAGTTCTTTCTCCCCGTCCATGCTGATCTCCTGGCGATTCTGTCTTGCCATGGATGGCTGAAGTTCGCGACCTTTCTGTCGAACATCCTCCTGACGACGCCGGTGAATCAGTTCTATGATTCACTGAGGTTGAGCAACATATCCGGCAAATACCACGCTGAAATCACTGTCCACACCACCGCCGACGAAAAAGAGAAGGAGACGTGTCAGATCAATGTCTCCAAGGCGTTGAGGAGTTTATATCATCTCCCTGCCTCTGGTCCGTACCCAACATCGACAACCATCGAGGAGACGAATCATCAAATCACCCCGACACTTGAAGGAGACGTAGTTCCTCCACACACACTGAAGGTGGTATCATTCCTTCCGGCTTACAAGCCCCTGACGAAGATCATCGAGAAGTGTTGGTTCGGAAACACTGGGTCACCTGACGAAGTTTCCAACCCCCAAAAGAAGATTATCGCTACCTTACTGCAGGATGGCTCGTACAACTTGGAGGGTGCTTACCTCCAATTTCTTCTCTGCGAGAAGAACCCCACAAAGGCGACAACGTTCCTTCGTCAAGGAACTAGGGTTTCGGCCATCATCCTTGAGGTCACAAAAACCTGAGTGTCTTCTGGAATGACAACCTTTCAACTCCTCTCCCACGGGATTTATGGATAAGGCTGCCCAAGCCTGTTGTGAAGAAGGAGGGAGTCTCCGAGATACCGTCGGAGTCGGCCCAATCTGCCTCCCCTGCTTCAAGCATCTCAACATAGGTGACCGCGCCTCGCCGTTATCGTTTCACGATTCCTCTCAAAAAGAAGTCAGGGAGGATATCAATTTCCATCCATGGCAAGAAAATTATTGTTTCATCTACTGATGAGGTCCCCACGAGGCCACGACCTTGTCAGCTTCAACTGCCAAACTGCCAACCTCTTCGCCTCCCAAATCCAAAACTATCCCCACTGAGACTTAACTCACTTCAGTTTCAGAAAAACAACTCACTGAAGTGGACCCCACGACCACTTTAGCTTCTCAGCCTCCCAAAACCAAACTCAAGCGACGTTTGGTAAAAACTGCCTCCAAACTGAAGGTCTCCTCAGACAGAGACCTTGCCCAAGCCATACAACAGCGTGAGAATCTGCTCACCAAAATGGCAGAATTCGACCTGCTAGTCCAAACTACTGCTACAAAGTATGTAAACTCCGCTTATCCAGGCCTAGAAGCCTTTCCAGCCCTTCATGACAATGTCCTTTCCTCATCTACACCAAAACTGCTCTGTGGCCGAGTGTTCACGACTTTCTAGTCGCTGCAACACTTCAGTCTGTCTCAAATCATGAGACTGAGCTATATCAAACATTTGGCATATCCTCGCTTTGGGATGCCATACATGACTTGGACGGAGTAATCTGTCGCTATCTCGCTCAGTACGAGATTTTTGTCATTCACAAGGTCAGCGGCGGAAGTAACAGCAGCAGCAGTAGTGAACCTTCAAGGATCGTTCGGGCGATTCCTGATGTTTACAGGAATCTGTCCGAGATTCCCAATGAGGATGTCGCAGGATGCCTTCAACTGCAGGACATCATTAAGCAAATGCAAGCTGTCGTAGAAACTGGTCCTTCCCGTCCTAGTCCATCCACTTCCTCCAGCATTCAACCGCCCCAAGTGCGACAGACACCAACCCTGACTCCGATCCAAGAGGAATCTGAGACTCCTGTCTTTGAGTCTCAACCAACCGCCACTGAAGCCCCAGTAGAGACTGCACCTACTAAGTCTCCATCTCCTGATGATCAAGCCGCTGCTGACTCCTTTCTTGATCTATCATTCCTCTCTGATCAACCCATTCCACGGAGTGAAGAAGACCTGACTGATGCCACTCCGACTAAGGTTGCACAGTCTGAAGAAACAGACGAGGAGATTGTCATAGAGGAATCTCGAGTTGTCGTCTCTCCCTCTTCTGCTCCAATGGAAACTGACAGGGATGATCTTCCAGCTACCACTATCCCCTCAGTTTTCCTTGAAACTGAGACGACTGAAGATCAGGAAGCATCATTTGCCAACCTGATGGCTAAGATGAAGAAGAAAAAGGATGAACTACACTCCACAGTCCCTGTTGAAATTTTGGAACGTCCTGCTTCAGTTTTCGCTCCTGATCTCTCCTTGGGACAACCGGGGGATGACATTCCAGCTGAGCATCTAGAGCGTCAGCCCGATTTTGAAGAAGAATGCCCGGGTGTTGATTTCGCTTTGCTGGAACAAATACGCTAACAAATACGCTCTTGGAAATCTGCGCCTCCGAGCAAATTCAAGTTCACATCTTCCGGCAACATGGAAACTGACCTCGCCAACCTACGTGATGTGGTTGAAGCTCAAGCCACCACTATCTACGATCAACAATGTGAGATCTAAGGTCTGAAACTGTACTGCCAAAAGCAGTCTCAGACCATTGAATTCTGGAAGAAGAAGATCGATGCAAAGATGGCCCTTCAAGCCGTAGAGATGGAGATTCTGAAGCGTACCTTCAGACAGTATGTGAAGGAAAAGGATTATGACACCACTAACTATCCTTTCCTCAAGAAGAAGATGGAGCTTTATCACTCCATGGGTGAATCCAACCACAGGATGGCTGAAGCGTACTATCATGATGTCACAAAGAAGCTTGCAGCCATTCCCACCAATCCTGCCAACATTCCGACACTGAAGATGGAGATTCAAGACTTGCTCCTCAGCCTTGATGATGCCAAAAAAGGGAAAGGATTCACTGGTTATTGTGAAGACCAGTTTGTTGAAGAACAGATGAAAGCCTTTACTTCAGCAATGCATCCTCCTCCCCCTCATACTGATGTTCCTCAAGTCCCAGCAGAACATCAGGTGAGGCACGACAAGCGTCCAAGAGAAGATGAAGAACAGTCCAGGCGGATTAAGAAGAAGCTCTATGTCGACAGCGCCACTCCAGCCAACATCATGAAAGTAACTTCCAAACTGATGCCGTACCAAGCCTTAGCCACTTTTGGCAATGCAGGGCTCCTTGTTTCTCATGGGAAAAGATTCAATGTCTTTGAGAAATGGGTGCCGGCGGATTTGAATGATTGGTATGAAGGTTAGAGTGAAGTATTTATTAAATTTTACTATGTCTTCGCCAACATCGTGTCAACTGCTGATGCATGGGACTGCTTCCTCTACTATCATGCTGACAAAGCGGAAGTACGAAGGCTCAAGGAAGCAGCTGCTCAAAGAAATCCCTTTATCCAAACTACAAATCAGTTTCTCCTCCCATGTCTGATAGTCTTGTCAGCACGCCTCAAATCGACTTGGAGGTGAACACTCTGGCTAGGATCTACAGAATGGTGCCAAATATGAAGAAAGAAGACTTCAAGAAGCTTAGGAGTAATGTTTTTCAGGTTTATGGTCAGAGTTCAAAATTGTAATCTCCTTGCTGTCTTGATGTTTTATTTTGTACATTCTTACTGATGTTTTATCAGTATTATATGAAAGATAAGTTCTTCACATTCAACCTGATGACAACTTCTAGTTGTCCAGGCTCTGTGTTGCTTATTGTGTTTTATGTTTTGCTATGGTTTTCTTGCTTAGGGGGAAGATTGTTCTGTCTCCCATGTTTCTGGTCTTCGTTGTGAATAGGTTTTGGCATCATCAAAAGGGGGGAAATTGTTGGGAAAATATATGAAAATTGATATATCTTGTTTTAATGATCCCAAAACCCTTTTTAGATTTTGTCTTAATTATTTTATAGACTTAAATGTTTTGGTCTTTAGAATAGACTGAAGTTTTGAAGACTGAAGGCTCGAAGACTGAAGTTCAAGAAATGTTTGAAGCAGTAACTGAAGTTCTACACGTGGCAACTAATTCTCTCAAACTTCAGTATAAATCTTCTTAAAAGAAAATGAAGTTATCCTCTTAAGTTACTGATGCCACGTGGAAAGCAGTCAGCGCATTAATTGCGAAAGATTTGAAGATCGTCCTCTCTCCAGAAATAGCGCGAAAACCTTACCTTTCTGGTGCAAAACATTTCTAAGTACTCTTTACCTTACTTCTTGGAATCACGCCGAATCCAGAATATAGGAAAGAGAAATTCAAGCTGCAGATGTCCTCTCAGTTCCTTGTCTCTCAATGGCAGATTTGAAGATATGATCTCCTCCAATGGATCTATTTTTGAAAACGCCTATAAATAGAGGACTTCTCTAACACTTGAAGATTACCGACTCAACATATAAGCTGAAGCTTTGTTAATTTCAAAAGCCAGTCTAATCGTTCAAATCCACATCAGTTTGAGTCGAAGAAGAGAACCCAATTTCAAGTCTGATATTCTCAGTTCTATCTGAGTTTTACTCTTGTTCTCTAAGCAAACCGAAGCCATCAGATTCTCATCCCAAGCTTAGATACCCAGATTACAGAGAGCATGTTCTCTGTAATTAGTTGGAAGTTTTTCAAACCCCTTTTTTTTCAAAGTTAGAGAAGAATGTGTTTGAGTAAGTGTTTGAGTAAGTGTTCGAGACAGTTGTTTGAACATAAGGTTCTTAGCACCCGCAAGCTACGTGTTTAGGCTTTTTTAGTGCCCGTACTAAGAAGAGAAATTCCTACACTGTGAGTAGGCACTGACGTGTATAGTCAGTGTAAGGTTTGTTGTGCACCCGATAAGCACGAGCCCAGAGTGATCGTGTAGCAGCCCGCCAACCCCACCCTATGCGGAATTAACGATCCACCTGCCTATGAACAAAATATTTACTCGATAATCAAATTTGAAATGAAAACAAGCTAGTACTGGATTAACATAGATAAACTGAATTCACGGGGTCATAGTTCAAAGTTTTTGAAATGTTAAGTTAAGTCAAAATGACACCACAGCGGAAGAGTTTGGAAACATCATAAAAAACATCTAGAGGGGATCATGATCACAATACAGTCGCCCATAGGCCTCCCAGAAGTCAAGGTTCGCAGTGTACATCCTGAGGACGAACTCAAATCACAAGAAGAGTCCAACTAGTATCACCACGGCCCTAACATATCCACGACACGCCGATCCATTCCTCGCTGACGCTATTACCTAAAAACATTTGAAAAAGAAAAAGCGCTAAGTATGATATATACTTAGTGGGTTTGTGCCAACAGAAAAAAAGTGCCAAGTAATAATAACATATGACTAAATGCACCCGGAAATGGTGCATATGCATATAAATCATTTTAATTGACAAAAATAACTTTCACTGGCGACCATGGTCATTTTCACATGCAAATTCGGATAGGTCTACTCTGGACAAGACGATCACATCGTACAAGTCCGGTGCGGTGTTGTATCCCTCATGTCGATCACAACCCCCGCACAACCTGCGCATATTCATCCTGATGCCACGTTCTCAATAACACAAACCCGATAGTACGTTGCTACCGGGCCACAGAGCCATATCTGAAAGAGCATAAATTTTTTCCTGAAACTTATTACTTGATTTTTTTATAAAAAGGAATTTTTGGAATTTAAATGGAAAACCCACCTTGAGTAATTTCCACGTAGCTCCCTATAATCAAGAATTCAATGTCACATATTGACTCAAAAATTAAAACTATGTTTTGATGATATGCATGACCTAATTATAATTTAATTTCAATGCTTTCCTTTTTCCAAAAATTTCCAACATCCATGTTGAAATTTTACCACATTAATATCACAATGAAACATCTTTCTAGCTTACTCAACTGACAAAATTAATAACACATATCCACAATTCAATCTCACAATTGAAATAAATGCAAACTTATAACTCAATCCCATGATTGAATTAAAATCATGAATTTTAACTAAAACAACAATATACATTTTAACACTTAGCCACATACATAGTTTACCTTGGTCCAATAGCTATCACATGTAAACATTCACTTTTAAATAAGGAATATGAGAAAACATACTTGGGCTCAATAGTTAGTCAAATACCAAATCTCATAATAGAGAAGTTTGTTTGCTTTAATTTATTAAAATAGTAAACCTAGTCCAAAAGCTTTCAAATTTTACATATAAGTTCTCAAGGTCAGTGGTTAATTACTGTCAAAATTTCATGCATTTTTCACGTACACTTTTTGAATTATGCAATTCCTAATATCCTGGACTCCAGGGGGTGTTAGTGAGGTGCAGTGATGGAATTTAATTTTTATAAAATGGTTAGGGTTTAAATAAATGGTGGAAAAATTCCAGTAAGTGTAAGGCTGAAGAAATCACTTGGAATAAAAATCTCAAGTTGATTTGTTAAGGGGAAGTAGGCTAAATAATTTGTTTTGCACCTAACTCTAAAACTGTCACTTTCCAGAATGGCGGTTTGGTGCAGTGTTAGAATTAAATTTATGAAAAATAGTTAGGGGTTACATAAAAATGTGAAATTTTTACCAAAGGTTTTGAACACTTTGTTCTAGCCTTGGTAAAATTTTGGAGGTCAGAAAGTGAGTCTAAGTGTGGTTACATGATGAGGAAATGTACTACTCCAAAACTGTCACTCACCCGAGGGCAGTCTGGGGCAGTGTTGGAAACTTAATAAAAAATGGGGTTTTTGGTTAACTAAAATTTTGAGGAAAATTACAGAGGCAAGTAGACACCTATTTCTAACTTGGGTAAATATTTGGGGTCCAAAAGATGTGTGTAAGTTAGGCTACTAGATGATGAAAGTTGCATCTCAAAACTGTGGATTTCATATTGGCAGTTTTGAGCAGGGCTAGGACTAAATTCGGGAAAAATACTTTTAGTTCTTAAAAATTTATGAAACTTTTATCACATGCAGAAAACACCTATTTCTAGATTTGGTATAACTTTGGGGTCAAAAGGAGTGAGTTTGGGTGGTCGGAAAAATCAGACAATGTGAGGACAGAAACTGGAAAATCTGGGAGTTAGCCAAATTAACACAAACATGATAATTTCATACCATCACACTTCATATTCGAATTTCACCACACATACAACTTATCCACATCTCCAAAATACAATTTGATCACACAAGAACACCCCATCATCATCATTCACAATCGGCTCCCACATATCACCATAAATTTTCAAAATTTCACCATATAATATATTTAACACTAATTTGCTCAAGTCAACATACATAGCATCACACAACCTATAAATCCCCAAAATTCGAATAGATCTACAACTACACACACATATCCACACTCATCTTCCAAAGGAAAACACACATGAATATACCAAACTTCATCAACTTCCTAGATCTATACTAGATCTTTACATGCAGGCACACAAACATGTAAATGGTGATCTATAATGTCATTTTCTTGTGTGTATGTATCATGCATGTATGTAATGAATTAATTGATGTGGTTTCACCAACCTTGAGGGTGGGATAGAGGTAGAAAAATGATGGTGGGAGTGATGAGAGGCGACGGCAAAGCGGCGGTGTTGATCGGCGGCGACGGGGTCGATGGCGGCTTCCTTGAGCAGCCGATCGTGAGCTTCAAATGGATGAGTGGGGGCTGTCTTCTTCAAGAAATTGATTGGGGATGTCTTGGTGTTGAGTGTAGGAAGCGAGAAGAGTAAGGAGAAGAAGTGGTGAAAAACTTGGAGAGGGTGTGTGGAGTGATGAAGGCCGACGACTTTGAGAATTTGGAGAGGGTGTGTGGCAAGAGAGAGACGAGAGGTTTGAGAATTTGAGAGAATGGGTTGAATGCTGAAAACTTGTAAGTGGTGAGGGTGTTTTAGTGGTATGGCTTGATGAGTCATTGAACACATGTCAAGTTATGAAAATTTGAATGTGGCTTGCAATGCCAACATCCTTGATTAGACTATGGTTGGAATTGATGTGATAATTGTTTGGATTAATGTTGGTGATGTAGTATTTTGATTCCACATTTTATTGGTAGTGAACAAAGCTAATGGAACTGGAAGTGATGGGTGTAAGAGGGTTGTTTGAGGATGTTGTGTGATTTTTGAAAATCACACCATAGTGATATAGGGTGATGGCCGAAAGTTTTGGTGCATGGGAGGGAGATGATGATTCAAATTTTTCTAGCTCATGGTTTATATTTTGGGATGATGAAAATTAAATTATGGGGATGGGGAGGAGATTGGAAATATACTCCCTCCGTCCACCAAGAGTATACCACTTTTGCCATTTCGGGCGTCCACGAAGAGTATACCACTTTCCTTATT
>JAYJMF010353632.1:0-29394 GCA_036873715.1 Salvia sclarea
AAATTTTCCCTCCTGACCGAGAAAATTTATCTACCCTACAGAACATGGGAAAATGATGGAAAAGATGGGAAAATATTACATTTCCACCCTTTTCCTCAATTTTCCTTCAAAGAGAACGGAGCCTTATTGGAAGCCATACGGATACGTTAGCAACGGATTTAGCTATCTGTAAAAAAAATATGTATCTTATAAATGCACGACACCTCGGCCCATCTGGATCACCTTTGCGGCCTTCCTCCGACGATCAACTTGCATAACAGGCTGCCAGTTTAATCATTGAACCAAATTACACATAAAATCATGAAATGTCAAGACAAGCATGTTGGACTACAAAAATCCTTCACATTCAATTTCTCTCCTAACAAAAGTGAACTCAACACACGTCAGACTCTACTTTGTTACAGAAGAGCTTCATGTTATATAACCATTGCTAACACCTCATCATAGCCAACATATAAATAAAAAATTTAGTCAAAAAAACTGAACTTGGAGAAGATTTCAAGACCAATATATGCACCATCAATTCATGAAGCAAGAAGATGCAGGCAGCATACCTTTGCTGATTCAAGAAGATTTGGGAACTCGAAAACACAGCTTTTCCTCCTAAGATTGGCATCTTTTGGGCCCTTCATATTCTTAAGACGAGCAAACTCATGCAAAGTCCGTAAACATCATGGCAATTACGAGTCTTTCTCGACTAGTTTATCAAGAAGTTCAAATGCAGGCAGTAGCTTCCTCTCTCTACAGATCAAATCAATTAGAATACTCCATGTAAGAGGCTCCGGCTTAAAATCCCTCTCCACCAACCCAAACAATAGCCTAACACCATCATTCACCTTTCCCACCTTACAAAGACTAACTAACAACTCATTCGACGTGCCAACATGGGGCACGAAGCCCCTGTGGAACATCAGCGCCAACAGTTCCACCGCCTTCTCCAGTTCACCTTCTTTGCACAGAGAATTCAACACGATCCTATAACTAGCCTTGTTAAGATAAACCCCATCTCTGGGGAGTCTCTCGAGCATGTTAAGAGCCTCATAATATCTTTTTTCCCTGCACAATCCACCAAGTATAACGTTAAATGTTACCTCATCTGCCTTGCATTCCTTTTCTTTCATCTCCTTAAGCAGTTCAATTGCTTCGTTTGTTTTGCAAGACCTACACAACCAATTGATTAAAGTGGTGTAAACTACAGTGTCGGGACTCAGCCCAGCAGCTTTCATCTCGTTCAGCACTTCCTTCGCTTCCTCAAGCTTACCATCCTTACAAAGCCCATTCATCAAGGATGAGTAGTTGAATTTATTGGGATGGCATCCGTTTTTCTTCATAAATTCCATTATTTTCTTGGCTCCATCTATTTTTCTCCCACGACAAAATCCATTGATTAAAGCATTGTAAGTCAATGCATCTGGCACTATCTGATGTTTAGACACCATTTCCTCGAATAAACTAATCGCGTCTTCTAATCTGCCACTTCCACAAAGACCATCAATCATGGTCGAGTAGGTTATCAAGTTCGGTACAGACACTTCAGACTTCTTCATCTCTTTCATTACTCCAAAAGCAGATTCGATATCTCCTTTCTTACAATGATGTTTGACCAAGATATTAAAGATACATGTGTTTGGCTCCAAGTGGAAGTCTCTACGAGTGCTCAGGAGAAATTTCCTCGCCAAATCAGTTTCATTTGCATCAACAAGAAGATTAAGACACGTACTAATAGCTTTCAACGAGGGCTGTGAACGTACAATAGGCAGAATAGAGTGAAACATTTCAAGCACCCTCTCATGTTTGGATGCTTTAGAGAAATGTTTCATGAGATTAAGGAATATACCTTCGTGGAATTTACATGTCTCATAGGTCATCTGGTGTAGCACCGCATCGAGGGCCTGATACTTCTTGCACTGCGCGAGCTTATGAAGGATTATCCCGTAAGTGCAACTGTTGTGCTGGAAACCCCTCTGTGCCGATACTTTATTGAAAATTTCCAACGCGTTTTCTGGGTTTTTCTCGCTTTTTATGGTGTTGATCGCGGACTCATGGGAAATGTATTTGCTTTTCCTTGTTAATACTGTTTGTGTAGCTGTAGTTTCAGCAAGTATATCTGCTCTGCCTGGGGCGAGTTTAGGGCTTTGGAGAGGAGAGATGAGCTGAGCCGAAGAGGACAAGGGTTCGACAGATAATAAGTGGCGGCTCTTTCTTGTAATGACATTCATTGTGTTCACAAAATCAATGTATCTCCTATTTATATCTATCTAGAAGCTATCACCTAGCTCTGCAAGCAATCAGAACTGATAAATGAGCACACGGAAAAGGCGTTACAAACATAAAACGACAAGCACGGATATCACCTTCAAGCTTCAGAGAGGGTGTGGTTAAGCTTACTTCAAAGATCTTATAAGCTACCATATAGTTCCTATTGCTATCTTATTCAACATCATTTACTAAGTTATTCGAATAATTGTAATAGAAACGGCCAATTTTGAAGGACTGCAATTTGTCAACATCTTAAAAAGGGATTAGGATATCCTTTTTATTGTATAACAATTCACAAGGCAGCAAAAATCTTACTTTGGGAGTCCAAAAGTTCATGCTTCTAAGAATTTCACAAGCAAATTAAAACATTTAGCACATGCTTAGCTCAATCAAGCACAAAAAAGCTCTTAAATGAGTTCATAAATTCAAGACACTATTATGTAGCAGATAAGGTCAGACATTGAGGAGGAGTTAGTTAGCTTAAGCTAAAGAAAGTTGAGCACAAATGAAAACAACATAAACCCTTAAAACTTACAAGTCATGCCCTTCCTGCAAATTCAGTTGGGAAGAAGGGATTCGATTCCGATTGGGAGTCGTTAACCGTCAGATTATCCCGATTTGCGCGAGTGATTAGAGGTGAAAGAAGGGGAAATAACAGGCGCAGAGTTAAACAAATGAAAAATCAAATATTGGAGTAAGGAATAAGCTCGTGAAACGTCACAAATTCAGAGATTACAAAATATGAAAAAAATTGGGCGAGTATGAAATTCGCAATACCCAAACTGAAGAGGTTAAGAAAAGGAGAAACACAAAATTGCAGGAGATATTTTTAATTTATTTGGGCTTTATTTAACTTGATAACTATTAGGTCCAAAAAGTTTATTGGGCCAAATGTACGCCCAAAATAAACCGGTATGCAGATCACCAGCCCGGTCACGCGCTGCATGGGCTATTGGGTGATCCGATCAATTCGGCCCAAAACTTCAAAAATAATTATTTCCTCGTGAATTTTTTCAACGATATATCGCTGTTTTATTTTGTCTTTGAAAGTGGACAGCTTCAAAGTTACTTCCTATGTTCCCAGTAAATATTTCTTGCCGTAAAAAATAGTATGCCAAGATAGTGTGAAATTTTAACTCTTTTACCCTCAGATTAAGAACTTGTATTGAAGACAAGGATAAATCAAACATATGGCGTAAATATTCAATAATATTTCGAAATAAAACACTTATTCAGAATGGAGGAGTAATGGTATTTTTGGAAACTTTTTCCAACATATGAAAGACTAAGGAGAATGAGATGTGATCACCGTTAATGAGGTGATTAGATATTATTGCCACTATTTATAATACAAATTAAAGTTACAACAATATATCTATAATCCGTAAATTAAGGATCTTATCAGATTTGACATGAAAAAGATATACACTAAAGATAGAGAGATATACACTAGGTGATATTCTTTACACATCCCTTTACCTTATGATTAGGTCAACAAAACGAGAAAAAAAAATCTAAAAAAACGAAAAAAAAACCAAGCCATACGACGTAAAATAACTTTATCATGTTCTTTGATTTTCCATGCATGCTTGTATTAGTAATTACTCATACTTAATTGCGGGATGAGATCCAGTGTACCACATTTGGTGTACCACCCCATGTACCATGTTCGTTTTTCTTTATTTTTTTAAATATTTTTTCGTCAATTTCAATTTTATATGTTTTAGTTTAATTATATAATTATTAATAAGGATTTGTTCCATTCAGTTAGGATGTATAATAATTTTTTATCATTTAATTTCACTTTTAATGTCTTACAATTCATTTTTAGGGTTGATAAATCCAAAATCAATTAGGCTATAATGTTTTTAAAATTTAATTTTTTGAAATAAAAGTTTAATATGTTCATAGTATTACAATAAAAAAATTGATGAAAAAATATTTAAAAAAATAACGAAAAACGAAAGTGGTACATAGGGTGGTAGACCAAATGTGGTACAATGGATCTCATCCCATTAATTGCTAACAAAACGCTATCCATCTTGCTCTGAAAATCCCTTTGTTTTTAAGCTTTCAAATAAATAGATAAAATCCCTTTGTTTTTTTAGCAAAGTATATGCAGCTAATAATTTCAAAATCCCTAAAAAATAAAAATATATTGTTTCATCAACAAAAACTATGTGTATATATACGTACGATATATATATCACAATCTGCAGGCGGTAACAATTGATTGCTGGAAAAACATAAATCGAATCGAATTTGAAGATCTACTCAAAAAACAGAAAATGAACATTTGAATCTTGTACCCAACCTCCAAATTGGCCAAAGGCGGGAAAAACGAAGAATGTCCAGTTAGATAAGCCTAATTAAAAATATATTTTTTACAGAAAGCAGAAAATTAAAAGAAATTAAAGAACATGAATGCATGGCATATATTAATTTAAGAAATCTAGAATTACTTCATCCTCTTGATGTGGAACCCTACTGTGCCTCTTCATATATGCAATATATTGCCTTCTCAAATTTTAAATTGAAGGATCAATATATCATGTGTTTCAAAACGGAGATATTTATAAAAAGAAAAGCTGCCTAATTTTGCTATTTTTCATCCCAATTTGGTCTATTCAACCCCAACGTGAACTCCAGGCTCGGACTCTTGTAATTTTCGGACACCGACATCCCGTAGATCTTCGGGCACGAACTTTCACTTTCCTGCAAAATCACACGGAACATGTATTGGTGAAATAAAATACGAGGTCCATATATAGGCTATTAACTATTCTTTTCACTACTAATAGTTGAAAACCCTCAAAATTTGAACAAACTGTTTTCGTGCAGAGATAAAAGAATTTACCTCAATCAAATGACAAGCATTTGAATGATCAGACGGAAATGAAGACGATCGTACGAGGCCATGAGATTCACCGACATTAGTATTTTGTGCCCAACATTCCCTAAATTATTCAAAACATTTAACAATAAGATAACTTTGTTCTCAAAAAGTAGTAAAAACATTAAAAGTGAACTTATTAATTTGACATAAAAATAAAAATTAGGAATTTACGTGATCACAAAAATGTGTTCAAGAAAAAGAAAAAGCGTCGGAAAGCCTCTAACTAGCTATAAATAACTTATTTGTGTAGTTTGAATCATGTGGAAATAACGAGATTTACGGTCTAGCTAGGTGAAACAAAGCTATGTTACATAAACGAAAGTGGATTATAGTTTATATGATTTGAATCTTTAGTAATAGCACAAATAACAAAAGATCAAGTTGTCTCACATAAATCTAGACATATATGGTGCAAGAATTAGATATACACTGTAATATATATATTTCACAACATGCATGCTCATAAAGTATGGATCCAAGAAATAATTTATCGAACTTAATTTCATATAAATATACATACATTATGGTCCACCACTCAGAAAATGTCAGCCAGTTAAATTTCATTGATAGTTGAATATAATAAAAGTGAAAAGTTTTTGGATGGGTTGGTAAAATTAAACCCGAAATTCAGACTTTAGAGCTATGAAAATTCAAACCGCTAAATAGGAAACTATATATCCCTGAAAAGGATGATAAACAAGTACAAAAGACAACCATTTCACTGCAAGGAAAGCTGCAAAACTAAGAACCAACTAGGAAAAAAAGATTTTTTTTTTTTTTTTAAGAAACATGATGCAATATCCATATTAGATACAGAATCTATTTAATTAATTGGATAAAAGGAAAAGATGAATTTTTTGATCAAAAATGATTGAATCAAAAAGCTTTTAGAAACAGTACTTCCCAACAATTCTTTCAATTATCATAGATATAATTTTTCCATATGCCTAATTTTCACGGCGAACAATATATCTCAGTGTACACGTTACATGCATTGATATAATAAAATATAGAACAGAATCACTCTAGTGGTTGGAAAAACACCACAGTAGTTATATTTATTTGTAAAATATGAAGAATAGACAAACATAATATTACCGACTAGAAATAATTTGAATATAAAGAGAGAAACAAAAGTCAAGATACTGTTCCTCTTTTGGTTGTATATGCTTCCTCGTGAAGAGAATAAGAACAAGAGTGTAAGAATTAAAATAAAACTTTATGAACAGAATTAAAGAAAATAATTGAAACCAAGAAAAGAAAAGGTTGTACATGCTAGCTGTGGGTTTGGTGCTTTAATTTGTTTTAGCTTAATTCTGGCTTTTGATTTTTGTGTTTATTCTGAGTTGTGACCTTTTCTTTGATGATGAGTAGCCAATCTCTGAGGCGATCTTATTATACTAACAAAGATTGCACATAAACAGGTAGTGTATATGATAAAATAACAAAAGAAAAGAAACCGAAATAAAGCAAAAGCTGCGACAAGTAAGAAGCCTTTAGTTCTTGAGAAAATGGTGGACGTTGGCATTTTGTAAGTTACCATGCAAAAGGAAAAATTAAAGGAACGGTGTATTAATTATTCCATTCCACGAGACTTATATAGACGTAAATGTTTTGTAATTGTGTGTGTGTGTAACTATAAACATATAGTAGTACCTAGAAGAGGAGTTGGTCCACAATGTAGAGGCGGCGGTGGTGGTGGAGGGATAATCTGCATCTTGCTGGGAAGAATCATCGGACGGCGGCGGGCCTCTTTGGTCCATGAAGAGACGCAGCCCGGCCACGTCGCTTCCGATGGTGGAGAGATCGTCGTCGCCGGAGCCATCTAATTAATGAAAAAGGGTAGATTAAATTAAAAAGGAGAGAGAGCAATCCGAGAATTATATATGTAAGGTAATGGTACCTGAAGAAGCTGCAGGTTTGTCAGTGGTTTTAACAGTTCGATACATCTGCAATTTATGAGAAAAGAGAATCCAAATTTAAAATCAGCGCGCGCGGAAGGACAATTAATTAACTAACCCGGCCAAGAAGAAAGAATCTTTGTCATGAGTTGATTAATGAGGTGTATTATTGACAAATTATATCATTCATTCTCGAACCCCAATGCGTCCTTCAATTCCCATTCATTCACTCTGCACTCATCGGCTACTGTGCCGGAGCAACAGACGGACTCACAACAGACATAAATAAAATTAATTAATTTCCCCTCCCTTGATTGTACAGCCCAGCTAAGAGTAATTACCATACCTGCAAATGGCTCTTCACATGAGCTAGAGTGAGATCTTTCACATCCATCAGCTCAAGTACCGACTTGGGCGTAGCCCCTACAATAGCATAACATAACATATATCAGCTTAATTATGCAAAAAGGTAGAAAATGATTAATAAATGAATTACTTTCATGGCCGCCGAGGAGCTCAACTGCATGAACAAAGCGCGCGTGTAGTGTACTGGTCCAGCGCATCCTTGGCGCCCGCATGCTCCGCTTGGCCGGCAGCCTTGGCAGGAACCTCGATCTCATGATCCCATGGGGAGAGGACCCCTCATACGACGACGCCAGCCCCCCATTATACCTCCCTCCTCCGCCACCGCCAATCCTATACCCCACCAGCGACGAAGAGGCGCTGCCCAGGAACGTCGGCATCTGCTGCTGCTGGTAGTATGGCGGCGGCGAAGTCGCCGGCATTTGTTGGTAGAAGCACATCTTTGGATCCTTCTCCATCGGCGGCAGGAAGGGGAAGGGCCGGTTCGGGTACACCGGGATGCCCTTGATGGGCCGGAGCCCCTCCGATAATCCCTGAGAGCTGTTGTTCGATTGCAATTGGTATATGTGGTAAGGGTTTTGCTGCTGCTGCGGCAGAACCCTTCCGCCTCCCGATTTTCCCGCCAGATCGAAACCCACCTCCGACATGGGGTTTGGTGGACTGATTTGGAGAGACAGATCAGGAGCTCCTTTTGAAGACGCCTCCATCAAACTCCCTTCCAAGGGCATTTCCTATTCACCTTTTTATTTTATTCAATAACTTTAATTCTAATTACAAACAAGATTCACAAAACACAAGTGGGAGATTTGATATATAAAAGAGAGATGACCTAGGTTTTCTGTAAAGCAAGGTGGGCTTAAAGAAAAGAAAAGAAAAGAGAAGAGAAGATGAGATGTATATATAATCTGAGTAAAGCAAATTAAGACTAGTACAACTCTCTCACTTTTTATGTATATGCTTGAGAAAAATCAAATTTGATGTCAGAGCTAGACACTAAACCTCTCCAACCTTGTTTGGAGGGGCTAAAATTCTTCTGAAAATAGTGAAAAGACAATCTTGGAGTTTAGAGAGAAAAAGAAAAGGAGGGCTCAAAGAAGAAGAATGTGAGAGGAATTCCAGAAATGAATGGAAAGGAAGGAGGGTGGGGGTACTAGTTCCTCGAGAGTATATCTTGGAAAATGACACTAGAAGAGAGAGAATGGCCTTCACTAGTCAAAACACGCAATGAATCACAGATCGATAAGATGTAGTAGTAATAGAAACAAGAAAGAGGAAATTATTATTGTAAAAGAAAAAGGAAATAAAAAACAGTGATTTGTGGTGTTTTGTCATGATATATTTTCCTTCCCCGTAGACGACGGGTTAAAAATTCTTGAAACAGAAAGTAAGTCCCCTTCTCATGATTCCCTCTCTCTACTTTCTCTCTCTTACCCAATACAGACATAGACATACGGACACAAAAAATACACACACGAACACACATTATTGTTTCTTTTCTGTTTAACTCAGCTTGGATGGTCATTAAAGAAATCCCATTTTCGTGTTAGCAAATGGGGCACACCCCACTGCCTTCTTCCTATTTTCCCAACTTACCTTTTTCTTTTCTTTTCACCTTAATTCAACATCAATACCTACTCTTCCATTTTTTAACTATTTATTCCTTTCTCCCTAAAAACAAAAACAACTTTCCTTTACCTTCATTTTATATATACGCTTATATCTTATCTGTTTCGTCGCTTCTCGCTATAAATTATTTCTTTCTAAAATAAATATAAATATATATATCAAAGTATACATTTGAATTAGTCTCGTGTAAAATTATAGACTATTACTTTCCAACTCAAAAAAATACACACACACACATATATTTATAGGAGAAGGTTCAAACAAAAATAATTTTTAATATATATATAATATTACTCTATATATTAATTCAAGTATTTATATAATGTCGTATTAATTACTTTTTGTATATGTCGGCTATTGAGCTATTTAATTACCAATTCTGATACAAACAAATTAAATAAATAACTAGCTTCGATATTATATTACTGCATGAGGACCAGCTTAAATAAGTTACTAGAACCCTAGAAATGAGTGATTAAATTATTGAAAGGTCATAAGCTGCATATGTATTACTCCTATATAGTATATTATATATATTTTGTGAATTAAATGCACACAAATACATGTAGAGAGAGAGAGAGAGAGAGAACATTGGCATTGACTTGTGTGATCGAGGGAGAGACCCACAAATTAAAGGTTTGTTTGTTTGGTAGTGGTGGTGTGGAATTAGCAACCAAAATAAACCCACATTACCTTCTAATTCTCGAATTCTTGCATACTCCCAAATATTCCCTTCTAATCTTTCAACAACTTTGTCTGCCATCTTAGGTTTTATTATGTCTTCCTCCACATGATCAATATATATCAAATTGGTGTTTTAATATCTGGCTTCTATCTTAGTTTCAAAACCCTAGGTTGAATCAATGCCTGTATTTAATACTTACATATAAACATATCTCTTATAAGGAAAGAGATCATATAATATCCACACTCTAGGTATAGTATGTAATATTTAATCTCATCCCTTCCTTTCATTGAGCTTATGGTGAATGTTTTGCTAATGAACAATTTTTAGCTAGAACAAGAATATAACAGAAATTCTAATTCTTTTTATGTGATATATATAGAATAGAAAACAAGGAATTATTAAAAAAAACTATGTATATGAATTTAATTTAATTTGAAGTTTGTATTGATGCATATGTAGATTTATGTATAGTCATATCATGTTGTGGTCTCGACGGAAAACCATCCCTTCATCTTGTTATGCAGCCTCCTTCTCCGATTTATTCATATGTATGGCCACCCCCTTTCTTGATCCTTCAATCTTTTTTCAAAAATCCCTTCTTTTTCTTCAATTTCAGGCAGAGACGAGCAACCGTCGTCACCGCCATTGCCAATGGCATGCCATCGCTACCACATGTTTCCTTTTATCTCCGACGAACAACAACGAGTGCAGAGAAGTAACAGTTATCTTTCCCCTCAACAAAAATTAAAATCAAATATCGCTTATTTAAAATGTTCACATAAATTTAATTTTAAATTTAATACTATATACTTCCTCCATCCCACGAGAGTTGGCTCGTATTCTATTTCGTGATATCTCATGAGAGTTGGAAAACTTTTATTATTCACACAACTTTAAACAATTAATAATACTATAGATTCATATCACCACTTTACACTACTTTTCAATCCTCCTAAAAGTTAGATGCCAAAAGACAATGGCCAATTAATTCTCATGGAACGGGCAGAGTCGTATCTAAGAAATTGTACTATTAAATCCTAACCCGATCATATATATATATAATGTTGAGAGAGATTGTAGAATGCAATTTTAATGCTGTAGGGGTCTTTCGATGCTTTGCACCTAGCCTATCAAATGATTATTGAATGATGAGGTTATGGGTGTGCTTTATGTATATTGGGTAGAGCGGTATGTTCATTTTTCACGCGCATTAATTCATATTGAGATGTATCTTTCTTTTGGATATTAGCCACCGTGATTTTGTACTATCCCCATTATGTAGTGTATAATTTTTGGACAATATAGATTTTATTTAAATTTTTGTTAGTGATTTATGCATGTGTGCTGAAAGAGTTCTATCATGTGATTGAATTATAAGGTGTCACGAGTTTTTTTTTTTTTATAATACTGAATTGGGGAAGGATTGAAATTGAATTATAAGGACTTCGTCGTATCCGAAAAAGATAATTGTATATTCTTGATGGATGACGAAAATTAGAAGCTGCATATTATTTATGAAGTGGTGAGTAATAACTTTCTTCTTAAAGCATATGTATTACCTATTACGAATTATGTCTTTTCAAGCTTCTCGGAGATATGAGCTCCAACTTTTTCAAATTTTCGAAGATTGTTTCTTGCTTTTCGTAGATTTACAAAATTAAAAGTGGTGTGGTTCAAATAAAAATTAGACTTATTCTATTATTTTTGTATAATTTTTGTAGAAAAGTTGTTTTACCGTACAAAATCATAATCAACAAATAGCACAATTAATATAGACCTAAAAGATATTGTCATAAAAAGATTATTTCATGTGAAAAACAATCCTAACCATCCATTTAGTCGATATATATTAATGATGTTAATTAATAGGTAATAAAATAAGAATAATATATTACACCATAAGGGTGAGATTTTACTAAATATCATCCCTCTTCTATAAACTATGAATTAATTATAACTTTTACTATTCAAAAATATTATTTTGTACATAAGAGAACATAATAAAGTGGAAAAATATTATTAGATACATAAAAGGTATAATAGAAACAAAAAGTATTATTATATAGATAAAAAGACATAGTCACCGGAAAACGTCATCTAATATGTAAAATTGAATTTGACTACGGGTTAGATTGAATCACAAGTAATATTATGAGATGAGGTTTCTATTTGATCACGTCCCTTTCTAGATAGATAGATAGATATAAAGGGGAGGGGATCAAATAGAAACCCTCCCATAATGTAACTAGGAACCAATCTAAGCCATTGATCTTGATTAATGGATGGTCCAAATTAACTTTTCTAATTCCGTATGCTTTCGTACTCATAATATAATGCTTTTAGTGATGCTATGTTTTTTGATGTATAAAACAATGCTTTCATTGATTATGATGCTTTTAAACGTATAATATAATGCTTTTATTAGTATTACTCTATGCTTTTAAACCATGGTTTCGTGGTTCCTAGAATGAGCCGGAATGATTTTTAGCAGATTTAATTTCCACCCATGTATAGAGAGACAATATTAATATAAAAGAAGCATTGCTATAAAGATAAACCATTTCAACATAGAGGCTGTTTTCTATAGTATAATAACTCATTTATACATATCGAGGCGACAACTCATTTGCATATTTATTACTAGTACAAAATTAGTGTATCCTATCTCCTACGGTAGTTAAAAGAAAATATTCATGCATGTCCTTACATATTGAAGGAGGAATATAAAGGAAATTAAATAACAAAATATGCACTTCTAAGCATGTAATGCTTCCTTCCTCTTTAAAAAATGTGCTCATTCTTTTCTTCTTTATCCGTCCTTCAAAAGTGTGTGTATTCCTTTTCTAAAAACATACTTTATAAAAAAATCAACAATCTCCAACTAATATACATACAGTTTCTCATAAAGTGAGACTCTTTATTTGCTCATTCGTTTTATCATTCATTATTAAAATTCATATAATTTCTTCATGAGCACATTTTAATTTCAGTGCTTTTGAAAAGAAAGACAAGTTTCGAAAATCATACAAGGACCTTGTTGTATTAGAAGGTAAAAAAATAAAATAAAGTACATAATGAAAAGACTACAGATATACGTTGTCATAATTTACAATGTCACATTTCTATCACTGAACGTACAATATAAGTATTAATGTCTACATAGGGTAGAATGCAATTTTCATCCCTATTATCACGTTTTTACCGATATACCTTTATAAGCAAATTAATCAAAAAGTTGAAATGCCAATCATGTATGAGGAAAAAAAAATCCCCTAATTTCTTAATTTTTTATTTTCTCGAGGTCTACCGATTGATTTTTTTACCCCATGAAAGACAGATATTTTACTTTATAATTGTGTTAGGATATTTTATTTTAAGTAAGTTTTAAAAGGCCGAAATTCAGCGTGACACCTTCTACGATGTTCCAGTAAATTACACGAGTATTAAGACAGTGTTTGGGTGGTGTAATTAATGGTGAAAGATTTGTTTAATTAATTTCAGAGGCTGTTTGGCTACGTGTTTATCAAAGAATATAAAATATTGTCGCAGCAATGAAAATCATGCACTGTAGTTGTGCTGTTCATACAAAGAATTTTTCAGCTGCGATGAGTTTTCGCAGTTATATATTGGTTTCTTTTGCCTGTTTTATCCTCCAAATTTTCCTCTAACTGATGTAACAAATGGAGAAAAAGATTCCAAAATTATTTAATGCAGCAATAAATATGTCGAATCAAATACCATCGATCACACGAACTACAAATTATCAGATTATTTATCTAAGATTATTAAGTTTTACTTATTTAATAGTGAAATTGGCACATCTTGATAACGATATGAGAGTCTTGGATTCAAATTTTCGTTTGCACACGGTGTATTTCCCACTTTGTGTTGGTATATAATAGTTCCGTGTGTCATAGTGGTCCCACCTATTTGGAATTTGTTCTTTAATAGTATTATATATTGATATATAATTCCAAAAAACAAAAATAGCTACCCTTAGTACATCCCATTACATGAAGACCTCTTTCTTACACACTCATATTCACACAAATCAAAATATTAGTACAGTATATACTTGCTCGAAAGAAAGTCAAAATGGAAAATAGTTGCTATAAAATTCGGACTTCCAATTTGACCTAGCAGAAACACCTGAGGTGTCGAAGCTATGAATCTTGTCTAATTAATTATTGAGTTATTATTTGGTTGTCAAAGGAATATTCTTGATGACAATCATCAAGTCATTTTTCCATCTTGTATCTAGCTAGTTTTCTAGGTTTTAGGGGTGGTGACATAAGGGAAATATACTATATGGTACAATATCTTTTTCATCATATGCATATATATTCAGTATTGGTGCATGGATTTCAGGTGATTGGGGAGCTTCAGCACCTACCAATTGATTTTATTTTTCCTTTTGGTTTCTGACCCTAGTCTGTTCATACATATTAATTGAAGAAAATCAAATTTAATATCTTGTGTTGTTGACATTTTCATTAATCATTTTAGCACCCAATATATAAATATATTTCTACGTCCGGTGGATAACATGTCAATCCCCTTTTGTTTAGCACACTACTACATTTTCGCAAATAGACATAGGACATTGTCCGATGTCGTAGGCTGAAAATGTCTAGTGTCTAAGATCCCAGTGTAAAAGGTCTAAAAAATTGGTGCTTAAAGACATCGGACAATGCCCGATGTCGTAGGTCTTTATAACATTGGACAATGTCCGATGTATGGTTTATAATGTGATTTATTTGCTATTTTTGACATCTAACAATGTCTGATGTCTTTAGTAGGCATCCGATGTCGTAGATACGAACAACAACAATATATATATATATATATATATATATATATATATATATTACATTTTTAAAAATTATAATTAAATTACTCAAAATTTCAACTTTATATGAGAATTCAAAATACAACAATAATATATTGATTTCAATCAAAGTCGTTACAAAATTTATATTCAATCCTTCAACACAATCATTCCTATAACTATTGATTACAAGATTAAGTTTGACTATATTATCCCACTTGCTACACACTAGGCTGCCAATGACCTCAATATCAGTTGATCTTAGACGAGGAGGGAGCCCCTTTACAAATATCTACATCATCCTTTAGCATCTCATGCAATAAAAGAAAAATAAAGAAGTAATTAATTACTTCTGTGATGATAAAATTGAAGAGGATAATAAGTGAATTAGATGCATGGGTGCAAATATGTTGGAACCGTGCATGATTGCAATTACGTGCACTTTCAAAAGAAAACAAACAGCTAATCAATTCCAAATTCCTTATAGATCTCTGCAGATCTCATGAGGAATCTAAATATATACACAAGTGCACTACTACAAGAAAACATATATCTTTATTCTGTGGAAAAATTAATTCCGAATGGCTAACCTTTCAATTCTTTTCACAGATCGATAGAATGTGATTCCGGGAACAATACTCAATATCGGGCACGTTTGCTATGAGTGAATATGGTGTTTAATATATATGGAAATGATACGTCACGCACCATCTATGAGCATCATTCATAAATACCAATCACGTTTAGGCTAAATTAGCATAATTCTTTTCTATTTTAGATATTTATTTCGATTCTAATACCTTACAAAAATATTATTGACATCATTAATATATGACATAGTATTACATAAAAATTAATGTTCGATTTGTTTTTTCCATCTTATTTGAAATTACAGATAAAAAGAACAGTTGAACATTGATTTTTATGTAATACGTTCAATAACAAATGATAGGGTTTAGTTGACATGCATGCGGTGGTTCAGTTTTTTACAGCAAAACTCTTTCCAATTTCCCTCCACCAGCTCGACAACCCGTTTCTTCGTTATTCCAACGAACTCCTGTGTAAACCACCACCTCCTTCTCCGATTTCCGGCGAACTAGCTCCACCATAAACCATTAGTATAGTCTCTATATCGCTTGATCCCTCAATCTGCTATTAAAATTTTACTATATACCACAATAAGTGCCATATATCTTTGAATCTTCTCATAAAAACTCCTCGGTGGTTGCCGCCGCCACCACCACCACTACGCATCATCAACCATCCCTGCCGCTGAGCCGCTCATCAACATATTTCGATTTTGCACAAATAATAATAGTAATAATAAAATAATACTAATAATAAAAAATTATTTGATACCTTTACTATAAAAATTCTAAAGTTAAAAGGATAAAAAAATGGCGAATTTCCACCATCAGATTTAGTTAGATCTATGATTCAGATATTTACTTAGTGGCGTTACGTGTTTGTGTTGTGTGTGCTATGCGGACTAAAATATGTTACTTAAGTGAGGTTGTGCAACATAGTAATTCTGTTATTTGTACTACGGGGTGATGAAAGATGTGCTAGACTAACCTATTTAACATTTGTGCTATGAAATAATGAAATATGTGATACACTCGTATATTTAAAATCTGTACATTACTATTCTAATTGTGCTACATATATATGAAAGATGTGTTAGAGAAACGTATTTTTCCTATATTCCTATACTAAGGAGTTTCTCACTATAATCCACCCCTATATGTGTTTTGTGTGTGTGTGTTTGACACTATGATATTTTGTTAATTTGCTTCACAACAACATAACCCTTTATAAAGCAAATGCTTGACATGCATTATACCGAATTGTGTGATTCGATATGCTAACCCTTAGATAAGAGATGTGTAATACTTAAGATAATTATAACATATTTAATTTATTATTAGATTAAATCAACCAATCAACCATAATCACATCTATTTTTTTTTAAAATTAAAGGATGCCGGCCATAAGAACTGAAATTATATAATAGAGTTATAATTAATAGATATTCTAATGGAGTACATTCTATCAGATTAAACATTGATAATTTTATATGAAAAAAAAATCAAATCAAACAGATCATGTATATATGTCTGATCTCATCTGAACCCTCTACAGTATATTAAAAAAAGCCACATTAATGATAAAGAAAAGGGAAAAAAACATAGAACAAATCACTTTCCACATGCTTGATGGATGTAAGATGGGGAAAAAGAAAGGTTGGAAATTCAAGTGGTTAAAGCTTTTTAGAAAGAGAAACGTTGAGAGAAGTGGATCATCCTCAAAAAAGAGAAAAAATCAAACCAAAAAGGCTTGGTTAAACCATTTGCATTTTTAATTATCTAAAAGCAGATAATAAATGAAAGCAACCCTACTCCAAAAACTCGAAATTTTCCACATTCCGAATATATTTATTCCAAACATACTACTTACAGATAAGGGATATGACACAATAGTATAAATGCATAATTATGAAATTCGAAGGAACCATCAAAGATTTGATCACTTTTAGTATATATACGATATTTTGTGGGCATATTGAACTCACACCATGTTTACTTAAATATATAGGGCTGGCTATAAATGAGTCGATGCATCCTAATCCTATTATTTTAGTGAACATATCAAAGCTAGCTCGATTTAAACTTCAAGATGTAGTCATTTATAGATGCGCTCACAAACATGTTCATCGTGAATTTGAATAAAAGTCATTTTGATTGAGTACTTTTTTGGAGCTTGAATCATATAACGTATTATCAATTTTTTAAAGTGGAACTCGATCGGGTTGTTCGGGAGCTAATTAAGAATCATGCAATAAACCAAATTCGCTATTTAAGCTCAAATCGAGCTAATAGAATGTTAAAAATTCTTGCTCAAGTTGATTATGGGATTCTCTATCTTTATGATGTATCAACAATTATAGAACAATGTTTTCTGTTCTTTTTCAACAATTCCACTATTAAATGTTTCTAGCTAGTCCTATTTTTCTTTAGTTTTATAAATAATTTGATTTTGAATAATGAATTATTATTATTATTATTGTTGTTATTAGTTTAGTTTTAGTTGGAACGTGTGAGAATTAATAATTGAGGTTTGATTATTTGGCAAGTCAATATCGCTATAGATAATAGCAGTTATTAAAGAATGGCATGTGAGTGTGTAGAACACAAGTGGTCCAAAAAAGTAATTGCTTAGAAGATCCGACTTGTGCTTGGGTATATTATGTCTTCAACTGAAATTGAGTTCATGTAATGACTTTTCCCCTAACATTTTGAAGTTGATGGTATTATGTTATATGATATTAGGATTGTATCACAGCCATATATACACATGGATATATAGGTTAAAATTGATTGTTGTTTGACAAAGACAAATTTTCCAAGATCTTCTCATATAAATAGTGTGTATGATGCATTTTAGAATATTTTTTCCTTTTTTCTTTGGGATGTTAGATTTTTCATTTTCATTTTGGGTTTTAAATTAAAATAAAATTATTTATAACTAACAGATTAATCTTCAAAGATAAAAGATAATGTGACCCTCGACTTTTTTAACATAACCTTTTATTCATTTTGATAAAATAAAAAGAATACATGTTTTTGTTGCTGTTGTTATCATATCATTGTGATTATTATAATTATACAAAACCTTATGGGAAACGTGATATGATATAAAAAGCTACAAAGCATTCGACGATCATAAATATAATTCAAAAGAAATTTAGTACTATTATTTATGGAAATAAAACTTGTACGAATAGACAAATAATTGCACAAAAGGCATTTCCTCCATAAAGTTGTTTGGGGAAATAGAGGTTTGGTCCATTTGGTACAATTTATTTTAAGAATAAATCTATACATCCACATTATAATAGGTGACCATAAATTGCTTCAATAGTGAAAAAAATCGATTCATTTAAATTTTTTGGATCGAAATAAATGGCTTGATCGTTACCACAAATGTGGATTAATTATTAATAATAACTAACTTTTAGTAATTTTTATTTTATTTTATAAATTGAAGAATATGAATTTAATATGACTAACGTTCTAGCTTTCATTTAACTTCGCAAATTGAAGAATATGATTTTTAATTTGATATTTAAGTTAGAAAATAACAATTATTGAGTATAAATTTAATTTAAAGTTTAAATTAAGCTAACTTTATTTAATATTTAACACTTGAAAATACTAATCTTCTCTTGTGTGGATGGCCATTATAATGTGACCAAATGGCACTGCTCTTATTTTAAAACCCAGGCGATGGACAGTCATAATATAGACATACATATGCAATATCTATCTAATATTACTGCATATCTAATCTAAAATGTTTATATGAAAATTATTAATGGTTTGGTTTTTATTAGTGAGTCGCTTATTTGTAGGACCCAGTTTATCTGTATAGCAACTGCAGACTAGCTAGTTGAATGACGTGGGCCATATATGTATTATATTTCTGTAATTCTTTAATTTTTTTTTTTATGAATTTTAACTATAATAGTGAAACTTTTTTACTTTTTGGTTTACAAATAGTTCATGGACATGTACTTAAGTTCGTGGACATATTTGTATTTGTCCTTTTCAGTTTTTTCGTTTACAAACTAGTTCATAATCTTATTTGATATATAAATTATAATTGACATGGAACGACATATTATAAATTAAATGTTTTATTCCACAGACGCACACACGAAAGTTATTGACTTATTTGATTTAATATAATCTGAAAATCAGGAATAAAAGCATGCTTAGAAACATTTATTTAGGCTTAATTAGTTAAAGCTATATTTCAGGGTATCTCGTGAGACGAAGATTGCCTCACATGACTACTTTGAAAATATCATTAATTAAAATAAACTTGGTCATATATAATATTACTTTAATTCAACTATACACTCACCTCTCTATTTTCGAATATAAATCTGATAACCAGGATTGAACTAGAACGAGATGAACCATGTTACAAAATGCTATTAATGAAATAACTGAAGCATCATTTAAATACTGATCATTGTTTCACATATGCTTAATATTTTGAAACTTCTTGCTTTTTCTTCTCTCTTATATGAGTCGTGTAAATATTTCAATGACTGCAGATTCTGATTAAGAGGAAATCCATGACTCAAGCAATGCTTCATTTTACCTCCCTATATAAGGTTTGGACAATGACATGTGACATTAAACATCCATGTGGACAAGATGCATGTGAGTTTACACACATATAATTCTTACATAATCTTTCAATTCTTTTTTACACTGAGACTTAGTTAAAGTAGCAAAATTAAAGGTATGACTCTCCTTTGTGAATGTTCTTGCGAACAAATCTCGCTTGAGTACGGGTATTCCACCTTTGTGTGTGTGGATGTGAGCGGATCGATGTCCTGCCTTCGTGTTGTGTAGTGATCTCACCTAATACGGTGTTAGAATTTAAACTGTTATAGTATATATACATATTTATATATATCACTTCTAATTCTAAACAAAATACAAAATAAAAAAAAAACTTTCAATAGTATTTACTAGATCATGCATTTTTCTATATCTTTTTTTTTTCATATAAATTTAAAGTCAAAATATCACTGTTTAGTAAAGCCTAGTGGTCATTAATTTCATGTCACTATCCAAATTAATAAATTTCGAACAAAAATTAGGTATTCAACCTTTTTTTAAGCTAAAACAATTTGCATACGGTGGGTAGTAGGCTGTTGCAGGCAGGTTGCCAGAAATGACCATTATTTATAGACAAACTCCTATATATTAATTCCCACGCGTTATATATATAATTTATTAAGGAATAATATGTTACACAGAGTTTTTATTCACATAACTGCTATCATTAATTTTACACCTATTCTTTTGTTTTATATATTTTTTAATTTTTAATACTTAATAAAACGTTACTGATATCATTAATTTTACAATTACATTAATACCAAAGGTCGGTTTGTCATTTTTCTCTACACAATTGAGTTTTTATTCACATAAAAAAAATCACAACTCAAACTTTGATTTCTATGTAATTTGTAAAATTAATGATATCAATAATATCTTTTCAGATATTGAAAATTTATAAACAAATACAAAAAACAAAGAAAATAATGTTAATGTGGCTTAAATGTGATTGGTGCTCACATAAAGTGTGTATCATTCATCAGAATTTATTTATTGGATAGTTTAGCTTGATAATACGATCATTCGACAATTTTAGTTTAGTATAAGTATATATCATTAATACATTATTCAAGTTCAATAAACCATATTATTATCAATATTTACCATGTTAGTGATATCCGACGCCAGAGATCTCACATATGAGATGAATATGAATACATTGTTTTAGTTTGATAATATGGTTTTGTGACAGTTTTAGCCCAATAAATTATTTATGTTCTCTTTTAATTTTTTTAGGAGTCCATTTTATTCACCTGAAATGGGAAAATACGTTATTTCATCATGTTGCAACATCATCATCTTATATTGCTAACTGAAAATTACTTAAGGACTAAAATTGGCAGAGAAAAGTTTACTGGATTTCAATAATATATTACTATTAGTCTAAAAACCTGTCGTAAGGTTATGGCAATTTATCATGCTAAAAATTAATTAATGTATTTTCTCTTTAATTAAACGTAATTCCAAATTGTATCATTCGTCAACCTTTGACTATTTTCGAGATAAAATAAGAAGTCAATGTCGGAGTCGAACTAGTTAAGATACTTAGGCGATCAATGACGGGATATAAGCAAAATAAACTCTAGTTTTTGGTCATTTGACAAATTAAAATAAATGTTTTCCAGCATCATATATATATAATAAGATGAGAAAGGGAGTTATTGAGATAAACGTTGAACACCTCATTAATTATGCACATGATGAGAGATGAGAAAGCGTGCGTTTTGTGATTATAGGGAACTTAATTATGTTTAATTATTTATCAGCCAAGGGACTTGTAAGTTGTAAGCTTATTAAAAAACGCACACACGCATAAAAGTTTGATTGTAAATTAATGTAATTGATGGGACCTAAATAATTAGCTAGAAAAGTTAAAAGCATATTTTATGATCGTCCTCGATCGATCAGTCTCTGATATGTCATGTGCAACATTCTTGGTATGGGTCCATCAAAATGTTTCCTAAGTCTCTATCCCAGCTGTTTTCCTCAATCCCTTATTCTAACTAAAGCTTTATATGTTTTACCTCAGTCATAATATAAATGTACGTATTAATTATTATAATTTCAGTGACTACGTCTTGGTTATATTATTTATTTGGATTGATTGCTTAATGTATATTCACCAATTTTGTCCAAATTTTGGAAGTTTTTAGCACTAATTAATAATATCACTTTTCATTAATTTTGTAGCATACTAGAGACCAAGTCCAAAGAACTGTGGTGTTTTTTTTTCCCACAATGCCCGATTTTTTCACACCAAATTCTCTCGCCAACATGAAAAAGAGCATGGATATCTAAGTCAATTAATTTCTAGACGTCCGAATTTTTTTTGAACATGTACCTATCTTATTACAAATTTTACAAAAATGATGTTATTATTGTAACGATTTATAAATCATGCTCGCAAACAAAAAAAGAAGTCAAAGTTAATTATTTTTTAGCAATTAATTCTTTAAATTATTAAATAATTCTTTTTGTCATTAAGAATAATAGGTATTGAGTTCAACCTAGTAGAATTTCAAATCGATTTCCTTGCTTCTAATTATTAATATCATTATGTTTGTGTGTGCACGTATATACGATTAATGAACAAATAAAAAGTATAACCGATTATTGGGAAAATAATTAAGCATGGCTTGCATATATAATTGACGTATAAAGATCCAAAATAGCCTTTATTGATTCCCAATGTTGAAGTGGGACTTTATAGAAGCTCCGCAACTTTTGCTTTTCTTTCTACATCGGTCCACAAATAATATCACAGTCATAGCTAATTAATTTGACTATATAGGTTCCAAGTTGTATACAAAAAGCATTATAAGTAGACTAATATATTAAATTTCTTTTGGCGAAGCATTACATGTCTTTTTATTGGTTGGATAATTAGCATCAGATCATTGACAAAATTGAGATACCAGTTTTGATTTTGACTTGAAGTACTGTTTTGTTCTTAATTCACATCAATTAGCCCAACAAGGTCTCAATTCACCAGTTTGGAGTTGCAATCTTGAAATAGCTAGCTAGTTTCAATATTAATTCACGAAATTATAATTGCAAATTCGTGAAATGGCATTATTAGCCTTCATTTCACGAGTTCGTAACTGCAAACTTGTGAAATGCTCCAATTTCAATTTGAATTCACAATGAGGTACACACACTCTGACTCGTGAATTGTTTGCTTTATAATTTATACTAGTATAATTTTCATATATTGGGGTAAATAAATATATATAGCTATTTTTTTTTATCTTTTGTTATTGAGTAGTTTCTATTAATACTATTCTAAATTAAATATTTTTAATAGTTCATTATTAATTTGATATTTGACCTTCCGCTTGTATTTCATTGAGCTATATACAATACACATTCAGATTTGAAATTAATTCGCAATGCCACCAGAATTTGCTGTTTGTTTTATGTTCCATATTTAAATTTATGTTAATTTTATCAATTGAAAGATGGGCTATTCGTCAGTTGAGGATGAAAAGGGAAAAAAAGTTATATATGATCAATTTAGCACATGAAAGATCAAAACTTCATATCGTCGTTTAATGTGTTTGAGTACACTATTAATTAAATACTACATTTAATATTTTTTCGACATAACAATAATTTGCATGCTAATATCACTTTTCTCACAATATTTGTATTAGACTTTACGAAACATAGATTAGTTATCGTATAAATCACAACATAAGAAGTGTTTTTTGGTTTGCTTAATATGTTGTACCGAATCTTGAATTTAAATCATTAAGGTTTATATACATTAAAGATTTATGAATTGCACCAGAAGGCCGTATTGATTAATTCAAGTTAATGGCATTCATTCGGCTGTGGATTTTGGTATTGTTGTGCTCTCGATCAACTAATTATGAATTGTATATCTTAAGTCGATTAATTCCAAGTGGCACATCACCTAACTTAACTCATTGCACTCCTAAAATTTTCGATCGCCGCCAAAATAGCAGTATTTGAATTCTAGTTTTTTCCCATAATAATTATAGTAGGTATACAATATAATATGAGAAAAAAAATATCAAAAAGTATACGTATAAACCGATAAATATAAAATATCATATGCCATATATATATGGCAAATTTCCTCTGCCATATAACTCGTAAACTTTACTATCGTATATGTCAATGTCATTAATTAATGAATAATTTCTGTATATATATATGAAATTAAACTGTTTCGTGTGATTATTAATGAGTAAATAATAGATGGCGGATAATTATTAACACTGCATGAAAAGGACTCAGATGCAGAATGGTAGGTGGAAACATAAATTATTTCCAACTTAATTTGTCACATTCGTTTTCACAAAGTTATATAATTAATTATTATAGTCTTTATGCAATCATAATTTATTTTGTGTGTGTAAATCATTTATATAAGACAATATTTACATCAATGTGTGATAATGTTTTTATTTACTAGTACTATACATATTATCATTAATCGTTATCGTTGATTATGCAACTAATGAAAATATATAGTATTCCACTATATGACCTAAATAAATAGAAGGAAAAAAGGTTCTTGGATTAAGTCTTGTCAATTGACATTTAATACTAACTTTAGATATTTTCGCTTTGATTTTTTCTATTAGCATATAGTTATTCCCGAGAATGAAACATGATTTGCAATCATAAAAGGAATAATGTGGAATAATTTGGGACCTATCGAAACCAAAATTCAACAAATTGGAATTGTTCATCATGTCAGTTTCACTGGAACGTCGACAGCAATACTACTAATAAAGCAAAGCTAATCACCTTTACCAAAAGTGATTTAATTCTCCTTATAATGTACTTTCACTTTCTTCTTTTCTTCTCATTGAGGAATTTCTTTTTGCAATATTTCTTCCCTCATGTAAATTAAGTCACTACTTATATTTCCATGCTTTTCTTTTGACTGCTAAAAAAAATTAAAAGAAAAAATGTCATGCTAGAAAGCTACATTAGTTTGAAAATTACCTAAAGAATTAGTAGATTCTCTTACATATATTAAAAGAGGGTAGTTATAGATTGAGTCAACAATGCAAATTACTCCCGTTCGGACCTCGTTATGTGTAATTTTTGAATTGTACTAAGTTATTCATTTGATATGTGAAATGAGACAAGAATTATCAAAATCTCAATGATTAATTAGTTGGAATTATGAAATTCCTAGCGAAGAGTTATTTATGGAAAAAAGACATTGATGTAACTCGTCGCCATCCGTTTTCAACAATTTTTTTCAAATTTCAACCACCTCAAGAGACATTAAAGTAAGATTTAATTCTTACAAAATCTGGAAGATGATTATTTCAGTTCAAGTAATATTAGAATACATTCATTAACTATTTAATGAGTGGCTTGCTCAAAAACTCCACTCTTGATTTGATCTAGGAGCATTAAACTCGCTTTAACTTAAAAAATGATTATCTTATATAATTAATTTCCTAGAAAAGAAATAACTTAAAAGGAGATTCTACTTTAATTCGATATTAAGTTTACCAGACAGCCTTAATTGTATTTGGTTGGTTTTTTCAGAGTTTGTACTCCACACATATAAAAACTTGTAAAAGGCAGTGAGTGATATAGTATATCTTCTGACATTAGAAAATTAAATAAAATGTTGTGACAGAGTGTTGATGTAGTTGCTTCATATGTTAATTTGAATCTAAATGCAAGATATAAGAAGATTTAATTGGATTGGTTATAACAGTATATATTGAGTAATAAAAACGTATTGTAGAGTTGTAGTGATGGTTATATAATACTCATATCTAGGGGTGTCAACGGGCGGGTAAAACCCAGACCGAAACCAATTAAATTTTTACGGTTCCGGTTCCAGAACCGCCCGTTAACTTATCGGTCCGGACCGGAACCGGACCATGAATTAATAATGAGTATTGGGTCTGGGCCGGGTAATTATCCATGGTCCATAGGATTACCCGGCCCAATAAAGCCCACTCAATGTAGAATTGAAAGTTGAAACGCTGAATTGCAGAAACGCTCAAATCACAATTCACTAGACTCTGCAGGTCGCCGCCGCCGCTCCGCCAACCGCCGCACCGCCCACGGCCACGCCAACCACGGCGCCCGCCACCGCCCTACTCTTCTCCGGGAGCTCAGTGGTAAGTTATCAGTTATCTCCCCTCTTCTCTTCTCTTCTCTTCTCTACTTTTCTTTTTTAATTTTGTTTTTTGTTTTATTTGAAATACTTCTAATATTTTTCAATTCAAATTCGGGAAAGCCATTATTGTTTTTTGTAGACTAGTATTTTATTAAAAAAGAGATGAAGATTTCATGATTTTGTGTGTAGATCTCGATTTCATGATTTTGTGTGTAGTGAAGTTCATGGTGATTTGGGCAACTATCTCTCATTTGTTCCATCATTATTTCCCTTGATTTTTATTTTTAATTGAGCAGGGGAATTTACTTGGTTTGATGTGTTGCTGGTCTATATTTGATTTAGAATTGAGCACTTACATCAAGTATATGCATTGCTGAACAAGAACAAGGTTTTAGTAATTTCTTGTAATGTTTATGCAAAATTCAATATCTCTGTAAAATTAATAGCAATTTATATCCCTGTCAATTCAATCTTGGAAGTCTTACTATCGGATATATACTGAAATGTAAACAGTTTGGGGGACTTTACTTTGAGTGATAGGATGGATAGATAAATATAAATTATAATCCAATCTAATCAACCATTTACTTGGATAGATTGATTAATTCTTTGACCATCTCATCCTTCAAATACTCAATCCTATGTTTTATCAATCTATGCTATCACTCGAAGTAAATGCCCCCTTGGAGAATTTTGAGGATTTGGAACACACTCACACATGTGAAGACAATCATCATGGAACTAATTCAAGATCTGATTGATTATCCATGTGCCATGGTTTAGTGTTCCATCCCCAGTTGGTTGGCTCTTACGCCCACAAAAGGCTGATGAATACTTGTCTAATGTAGTGAACTAGGGATAGTTCTCCAATACCTTGAACGTCCTTCATGGCGCGTTTTAATTTCCTCTAGGATTCAAGTTTCCTTATGATTTCATTGCTTTTGATCAAAATGTAATTATGTTTAACTGCACATCATATATTTCTATATATATTTTCCTCCAGAATTATTGGCATTTAAAACAAGATACCAATACTTGATTTTTCCAAGTTGATTATCTCTTATAAAAACTTTGACCATATTTTGTAGTGACTGAAGTTCATGGACGCACTTTTGGAGTTTGGACGCTGTTGACTTGCACTCTTTGCTATCTTTGCGCATTCAACCTCGATAATAAGCCTTTATATCTGGCCACATTCCTATCCTTCATCTATGCGTTCGGCCATTTCCTGTCGGAGTATCTGATTTACCAGACAATGGCTATCGGAAATCTGACAACTGTTGGAATTTTTGCCGGTAATGCCCACTGCAAATATATACTATGGTTAACTTAAAATCAGATTCTTGCTCAGAAACCATGCCATTGACTTTCTATTGCTTTTGTATCTGTTTAATTCCATAACAGAAAAAAGGGGAAGATGCCTATCACATGTGACACTACAAGAACTAATTTAGATGTATTCAAACTAGGGGAACAATGGTTCGTCTTCAATTAGGATATGAAATATTGGCTGTTGTCTAGATGTTTTTCATTCTTATGTGGAACTTGGACTAGAGTATAGTTTTGCCTGCTCTGATTAATCGTATAGAGACTTATGAATTTTTAGTTAACAGGAGTATATCTATATGACTATCTTTGAGGTTTCAGCATCATTAGAAGAAAACAATCTAAAATCCAGTCTCATTTTTCTGGGTAGACACCAGCATCACATTGGTCAAGTTTTTGTTTTTAATGTTCCAAGTTGGATTTTTCACTTCCATCGTGACGTCTGTTTATAGTCGCTTTTGGGATTCACTTATTGTGTCTGCTTTTTTCAGGAACGTCGATTATCTTGATGTTGTTGCAGTGGAATTCACATGAACCAGCCAAGGCTAAGCATCAATGAGATAGAGCATTGATTCTTTGATGTCTCGTGTTGGCAAAGGTAATCTAATTATTCTTTCAAAACCATCATAACCAATCTGTAGTGATGTTTATCAGCCTATCTGTAACATTTATTTGGGCCCATGGATGTGTTTTGGAAAGATAGGGCCATCTATTTTGTATTTGGACTGAGAATCCGGTGCTTCTGTTTCATTGATATTCTATTCGTTGGTCTACAATTTTTTTTCATGTAATAACTATGTTTCAAAGTTTTTTCTTTTCTTTTTTTTTTTTATAAGAAAAACTTAATTTTGTGGTGGGAGTTCATCCTCTATTTAGCCATTTTAGATAATTATTTGTTGCTGTTTGATCAATGCCAGTGTGAGCCATCTCGTATGGGCTAGTGTTCTAATAGGCTGTGGCATTTGTATGATGAAGCAAAGTGTGATTACTATTTAAGGAGTAAATATTATGGGTATTCCAAAAGTGTGATTCTCTATTTCTTATGGGTATTCCAAAAGGTTCAAAATGTAATATCGTCTATTTCTGACTTATTTAGGATTTTTATTTTTTTTGCCTCGTTTATGGTAGTAAAATATAAAATTAATTTGTAAAAGATAAATAAAATGTTTTGCTCAATTTGCGGTAGACTCCTCACAAATTTGGATGAAATTATCAAAACCTGTTTCTCGGAAAAGTTTAATAGAACAAATTAATGCTCTTAGGAGGTGTTTAAGGGATAGGATGGAAATACAAAAATAATCCCAGCGTCACAGAGGATTCGTATATGAGACCTTTGGTTTTGATATTAACTCCTATGAGACCTTTGGTTTTGATATTAACTCCCTATCACTAGGCCAACACATTATTAACTAAAAAAAGTAAAATTTAATTAATTGCATACGTGTTTTGAAGATATTAACTCCCTATCATTAGATCAACACATTATTGATTAAAAAAATAAAATTTAATTAATTGCATACGTATTCTTTTAGTTGAACAATACGGATCCCAAATGATTACGGACTACGGTAGTCCAATTCAAGTAGTAGCATTCAATTGAGAGGGTGTGGACAAAGTACGTGACCTACAAAAGAATGAACTTTCAATTAATTTTACAAAATTTTCGTCATTAGTCTATTAAATTTAACAAATTCAAAGTAAAAACAGAATTATCTTTTGAGTTTCGGTTGATGGTTTTGGTTATTTAGATCTTCAAATGACACGAATCTTTCAGCTCGCGATCCCTTTTTTTTTTTTGTTTCCAAAAAGTAAAACTCCTAGAATATACTACTCCATATAACTTACAGTTTTTGAATAATGTTGATAGGGGTGGTGAGCGTGGTTCGGTTCGGTAACCGAACCGAAACGAACTACGAAAATCGAACTAACCGAACTTCTTATTATATATAACCGAAACCGAATCATATAAGGTCGAAACCGAACTCAACCGAAAGCGAATTGTTCGGTTCGATTTCGGTATTTAACCGAAAAATCGAAGACAATTCAATACTTAAATTAAAATTGATGATATATATATTAATAGCAGAACTAGCATAATACCTTAACTGCATTGCCATGATATAGAAATTATGTAAAGAGATAAAACCATAATACCATGAAATAAAATAGACTTAAAACTTGCATG
>JAYJMF010353633.1:0-10883 GCA_036873715.1 Salvia sclarea
GCGCTCCAACTTCGTTGCCCCACTTCAACTATCTCCTCCAAGGATTGACTTGTTAATGATCTTAATGTTTTCATTTTCTTTTAACTATTCATTGGCAATAAATCAAGAATTTTAATTAACGTGTTCTTAATTTGCATTTCTTGTTCATCGTTCCGGCGAGAATTTAGTATCTTTGGGTTCGTATCTTATGATTTTCTTGATGCTGTCTGAATCCAAAATTTCCAAATAAGATCGATAATTAAATAATGCATATCTATTTAACTACTCGCCTAATTATGTAGTAAGGAAAGTTTCCTTCAATTAATGTGAACTCTATTAAGTTATCATATGTATAATTCCTATAATTGCCATATATATCTTTTTTTCTAGCTTACCAATTAGGATCTCTTGGTCAACCTATCTGGAATCACTTGTACCTCAATCCATGCGAAATTATTAATTATTACATATATTGTTATTACTTTAACAATTCACGTCCAACAATAAAATTGAAAATTGTGATGAACAAGCCACATGCATTATGGACTTCAAATTCCTATAATTAATTACACTACTTGCATGATCTAACTAAGCAAAGTTTAAACGGATTTTTCTGAGTTAGAAATTGTCAGTAATAGGACTGTTATCTGATGTTGATTCACTCTGATTTAGTCGTATCAAACTATCTAAATGTAGAGCCAAACACCTGGCAAAAAGATCAATTAAAATTGCTTGCAACAAGTGTATTTATGATCTCATTGAGCTCCAACACTACCTTGTTGGGCTAATTTGTAACTTAACTTCAGTTTTTTTTTTTTCTCCAATAAGATAATTTAGCTAATTCCAAACTTAGAAATATCTAGTTTGTCTGTTTAGGAATTTAGGATTCGTTTTATTTTAGACATCTCAACTTATACAAGGCTAGATATATGTTATAATAACAGTTCGAAAAATTATCTTACAACAATTTGGGCATTAGCAGCTAACAAAAGGGTATCAAAAGCTAGAGATTTTCCTCCCCAACTGAAAAGAATATTTACTTAATTTTTCCTCCTACTTTATGTCTCTTGCATCTCTCTCTCTCTTGTTGCATCTTTTCCTATCATTCCTCAACACAATTATTCTTCGCCTCCTTAATTATTTACTCAAAATGAAGAGGATAATATTGTACACTTTACAACCAACTCTCAAGATGTGCTAAGAACTAAAAATATATACTCCCTCCAATTCAAAATATAGGTCGTTTTGGAGTTTAAAATTTTTTTCAATTTAAATATCGTTTTGACATATCAAACATTAATTACCCTTCTATTTAAGGTATGCATTAATGAGATCATTGATTAACAAGTCATGAATTTATTCATTACGCCAAAAATATGTAATGTTTACATTATACAGTACATGCGAAAATTAAATTTTGATGTGATACATAAATTTAAAGTTTCATGAATTAATGCGAATGGCAACAATGTGACAGAAATGAGATGTTAGAGTGGATTAAAGTTGAATAAGACAGAAGCAATGACGCACAACGCCCCGACCAGAAGAGTGGAGGCGAGCGTGGTCTTCCCCGGCATCCTCCCTTGGTCCCTCCTAAGAAACATGGCACCATAAATGGGGAACCCATTCAACACTCCAAAACCAGCAATGAACATTTGAATGAAGAGAGCATCCAACTCCCCACTCTTGAACACATGAATGAATCCGACGAGAAATGCGACGAGATTCAATGTGGCGAGTGTGGCCAAAGGGAGAAACATGGGCGACGGCACACCAAACTCGAAGATGCCTCGATCGTATCGCTTGCTTTGCTCATCCTCCATCACTTTGCTAGTCACGTTGAACCCATGAGTCTCCATGCCTAAACGCTTGCTTATGTATTCGATGATCCCCAGACTGAAAGCCGAAGGTGCCCTGAGCAGCCACATCCTTTGGTCGCTCCACCATCGCCTCAACGTGCCACGTGTCCAAATGAAATCGAAGCAATCTTGACCGTACGACCCCACGAATAGAAATGCATATAGCAAGAACCATGGATCGTGTACCTAAATCATTACAAAGATTGAATGTCCTTGAAGGAGAGCGATTGAAATTGAAATGCAACTGAATTGAAATTTACCTTTGGGAAAATGGCAAGTCCTTGAAGGAGAGCCATTGAAGGTATTAATGCATAAATAGTGATTGGGATTGACCAAATGGGCCACAAAGAATAATGTGCGTAACCAAGGCCCATAAAGAGCCCCATATTCCTTATGCCAAATGTTAATGGGCTATACTTGGAAAATGCCACCTCCAAAAGCCCAATGGACCATCTCTTCACCTGGTTCAGAACATCATTTATAGTGATGGGAATATCACCCAAGAATGCAGGCCTACTTGGATCACAAAATGCAGACTTCCAACCTTCACATTGAAGCCGATACCCCGTGTAATAATCCTCTACTAACGATCCATAACGAAACCCAATCTGCACCCAAACGTTCATAATTTGATATAGTTGCAGTGCCGGAGCCAGAAATATAACTTGAAAAGAACTCAAATCTATATATATTTGAGCTTTACCTTAGAACCCCAATTCGTTTGGTATTCATAGTTGCATTCTGCAACGTGATGGGCCTGGCCCAAAACTTCTTTTCCATTGATGGGCTTATCCGCAACATAATCCGGGCTGAGCTCCGGTACCTCAGGAGGTACATACGACAACGGAGGCCCAAAGAAGGCTCGACGATGGAAGAAGCATCCGGTTCCGACATAATTGGGCCCGTTGAGACCATCAAGCCCCATTGAATTGACTAGAAAGAGACGGATATGCTCGGAAGCATATATATCGGCCTTGGTGAGCCCATGATACCGTTGTGGGAATTGGACGTAGGCGTAATTGGGCTTGGACTGGCCCACAAAGTAGCACAACATTCTTTGGGCCGTTGTGGGATCATTTGAATACATGTCACAGTCCAATGTGAGGATGATTGGTGAGTTGGTCATTGTGGCCGAGACTCGAAGCTTCAACATAAACAAATTAAAAGCAAGAAGATTAAAGAAACACAAGATAGTGAACGAGAATGAGATGTTAATTACTGACTAGCGTGTTGAGGGCTCCGGCCTTGAAGTGATGTGGGGCGGCCTTGCTCTTCTCTCGAGAGACGTAAACAAGATTTGGCATAGCGTCGCCACAAGAGTCCACATCTTTTTTCGAGTTTAATAGCACTTCAATAATAGAGGGGTGGTTTTGACCACTCAAATCTTTGGCCCGATATTGCTTCAAAATTTCATGTTCTTCTTCACTTGAAATATATTCCTCACTTACTTTACCTTTTTCCACCACACTCTCCACCTTCACTTTCATGCTCTCGTACATCATCTGTCAAAATATCATAATCCAATTGTCATTCAATATTCATAATTACATCCAACATCAAATTCGATGAGTGCATGATCAAGTACATTATGTAAAATAGAGAAAATATTTATGTTTTGATTAAACCAAATATTAAGTTCTTTGTTACTAGATCACTAGACTTTGGCTTTGAAGGTTAATACATATATATCTGAAAAATATTCCGATTGATGAAACGTGAGCGTGTAAGAATTTAATGATTCATGTGCTACTAGACTTGGGTTTGTTGTTAATATATATTAGAGTCATTAATTTCGATTTTTTCTGTTAAAATTTTCTTTTTCAATGTAATTGGACGAATAGTGACACGGTTAGTATGACATATAAAATACCTCAACAAAAAAAAATACGCTAATACGTTAAAATGATTACTAAAATTAAATTAATGGGACAGAAATACAACACGCGACAAAAGGTCTCTGTCACTCATTTATGAATGATGCAAACAATATAAAACCGAATATTTGATTGACTATTGTGTTTCAGGGATGGAGCTAGTTTACAAATGGAATGATGAAATTATAATTTTGTATTTGGAAACAAGTTTAGATGTGTGAAATTATATTTTTATATATAAAAATTGAGAAAAAGATAATTACAATATAAATATAATAATATAAAAAAAGTTACCTGGACCTAAATCCGCTCCTGATTGTGTCTGAACAAAATTGATAATCAAATTTTCCTCACTTCACCGGAATCGGAATGCAGATATTTAAGTCATGTTACAGATATATACACATTCAAGGTATTTAAGTCACTTCACCGGAAATGCAAAATTTAAAAGTCGATTATCAGGTCAAAGTTAGTGTATTTTAATTAAACATTCTAAAAAAAATTACCTTAATTTCGAGTGAGGTGGCGCTTAGAGCATAATCGGAGCTAAAATAGGCATCCGGACATACATCGACAACGTTATTCTCCCTACAAAAGGGCAGCCAAAGCTTCCCAAATCTAGCAGCCTCCATGAACGCAAACATGGTGAGCTCGGAGGCGCCGTCGTCGGAGACGTAGACGGAGAGCTTCTCCGGCGGATAGCGATAGGCCATGACGGAGAGCGCCGTGTTGACGACGTCCATGGGCGGCTCCTTGTAGGGATCCGCCGTGCATATGAATATGTCCATGCGAGGAAAATCCACCACTTTTTCGAGGTTTTCTTGTCGGTGGACCGGGTTCATGCGGAAGGCCTGCGCGGTGGCCCACATGAAGGCTAGAACGGCGTCGGCGACGAGGAGAGAGATGGAGATCAAGGAGGTTGATTGGAGTGAGTGGTGGTATATCAGGGAGAGGATGGCAGCGGTGTATGCCGCCGCGAATATGCGGTTGACGTGGCGGCGGCGCAGCGGCTGGAGGGAGTGCAGGGGCGGCGGAGGGCTGGCGGCGGTCTTCATTTTTATGGTAAGCGTCACCAACTGATTTTGGTATTCTTCATTTATATATGCAAATGCAAGACTGATATTTTTAAGTGAGTGTAGACTTGTGCAATTTTAAGACATGAGTAGATATCGTAACAGAATTTGTGAGGACTTATATATGTACGTGGATTAATTCTTGAATTGTCACCAACATGTTATATGATGATTTTTAGTTAAAGGATATGGGGAATTAAAATTGTCGACGATGTATTGGAGTCCACAAAAAATCCCGTTATGAATTTCAATTAAGAGGTGGACTCCTATACATCGGTGTATATATACATCACACTATTCAATTCAAGATATTACAAGGTAATGTATATACATCAGGGGTACGATTTCTCTTTCTATTTTAAATCCTCATAAAGGAGAGGGATATTATTAGGTATGTGCTGTATGTATTTTTTTATTTATTTAAAAAGATTGATTTGGTTTTATATTATTTATTGTCGAGCTGAGCAAACTTTTGTAAGGTGAACCTCGATTAAGAAATTGTAATTGTACGTGGTCTCACATTTTTAGATGAGGTTTCAGATTTATTCTTAGAGCATATCTCGAATAGCTAGCAGTTATAGATGTTGTTTTTCGTTGCAAAGGAAACAAAAATTTAAATATTGAAAACTATATTGTCGTTTGCTCCTCGCAGTATCAAGGAAAGACTGGTAATCACGTGAAGGCGACGGCATGTAATATCATATATAAGGAAATTTTACATGATAGATATTCATCTTTTTAGTTTCTACAACAATCCTACCAGTTCAGAATTTTATCTTTATCCGTTAATTTTAATATTAATGTTTTTATCCTTTGAAAAGTTAAAGCATGCATGCACAATCATTTATAGCTTTTTTTTTTAAAAATCGGACAATGTTAATTGTTAGAAATTATCACCAAGCCTCCTTATAACTCCAAGATTATTCGTTCCCAAAGGGTATCGAATCCGGATCTTCCATTAAGAGAGAAATTCGGTGGTCAATGGGCTAAGCCCCCGATTGCACTATCATTTATAGTAACCTGCGGTACGTGTTTGTTGTTTTAATTAATTAATTAAATATTACTGCTCTACAAAATTGAAAATACAATAGGTCGGCATTCCAATATTGCATCATTTGATATATATATTCAAGCTAGATATGTAGTATCAAATTATATATATGGAATTTGATTGTTATTAGAATTGAACGAGGTTATTTATCAAATCGAATGTAAAGGGAGCAGAAATTGTTATTGTGTAAAAAAACTACCAGTATTGTAAAAGTTTTCAAATAATATTCACATTATTTATGTAAGAGTAGACGGCTTTCATAAATTTGGCAATTAGCAAACAACTTAAACATGCTTTTGAAGATCAACTATCAAGTCTAAAAGTAGCTCAATTTGTTTACGGTTCCTATTAATTATTAACGACCATGATCATTTTTATATCCCTTTGTGTTGAAAACGTATAAAACTTGTTTTCTCATTAGATTATTGCTTAATTAAATGGCTTTATTTAGACTTTCTTAATCATGTTTGGCTAGATATTCTATCACGGCTCTGAAATGTATATGGATTAATATATCAAAATTATAAGAATTCAACAGATTACCGACGGAAAATTCTGTTGGTAATTTCAATATTTTTATTGGTAATTTCGATTACTAATGGAACCGGCGTCGCAAGCCCCCTCTGGCCAACGACATCGTCGGAAAAATGACATCGGTAAATCCATCAATATTACTGACGGACATATTTATATATACCAATAGTAATTTTGGGGACCTTTAGCTTTAATCGAAGTTCAAAGTCCCTAATTTCCAACATTTTGTACTTCTTTCTTTCTGACTAGAAAATGGGTATAATTACATGTCGTTAGTAATAGTTCATGAATGGCGTGTCTTCGTCTTTTGAAGTAATGAATTAAATTCGAACGCATGTTTCATTTGATTGCCAATAAACTTCCAAAACTAGACTAACTAAGAAAAACAAAGCTTCTCCAACTTGATTTATTAGTGAGAATCACTAAGTTAACTTGATTAAACTTGTTTAACCTACACTTAATTTAGATGTACAAAGGGTATATTATATTTATTTAAGTATATAAGAATATATGATTACTCTTATAACAACGTCATAATCAACTTTTGACTCATTCAACATTCTTCTTTTCCCAATTAATTTAGATGGGCCCCTTATTTCATGGTCAGAATAAATTGTCTCATTCTTGTGGTAAATTTTTTAAATATAATGAGAGAAAAATTATATATAAGAAAAATATAAAATTACTGCTAGAAATAAAAATTGTTGTATGAGTTGAGAGATTGGAAATTAACCAAGGAATTTAATCTCCGAAGATAGAATTGCATATAAACGAGTGCAATAAATGACCTTGGAAGGGGTGCAACAGGGAACATCATCGTATAGAGAAGTTCGGTGATGGAGAAGAAATTTATAGGACTTGCACAAAATTCACCTTTTATGTTATACTATATTTGTGTACTGTAACTCGTCTCGTTTCGTCCTATTAAATTTTTCTTATTTTATTTTTAAACTAAAATTTATACATAAAAAATATATAAAATTCATGTAAGTCACACCACTTTCATAAATTTAACTTTAATTTCTTGGTCCAAATACAAAAGGCAAATAATACATGTATGATGAAAAGGATGGAGTATATATCAATTATTGGAAGCAATCAAAATACTCAATTATTAATTTTGGACTCAATTGCATATTTCACTTCAATAGCTATATATGGTGTTATTTATAGACCAAGCATACGCTCGTGCTATATCAGATTACTACATAAATAGAAATTTGTTCCACAAATTGTTTTCTTAGGCTTCGTTCTCTTTGATGGATAAATTATCATAGGAAAATGAGGGAAAAGAGAACATTCACCATTTAAATTTTTTCTTTTTCTCCACTTCCTTGTCTAAAAAAGAGAATTTTACTCTTTCTTCCTCCTCATTTTCACTCCAATGGAAGGAAAATATTATCACTCTTTGTAGATGGGATAATATTTTCCATCCATTGAAGTGAAAAGGAGGAGGAAGAAAGAGTAATATTCACTTTTTTAGACAAGGAGGTGGAAAAAAAAGAAAAAATTTAAAGGATGAATGTTCTCTTTTCCCTCATTTTCCCATGATAATATATCCATCAAAGAGAACGGAGCCTTATCGATAACTATATTCTCAATTTAATAGACATATACTTGTCGTCGGCCACAAATAATGTATCATTAGTCTTATTAAGACTATGCCCTATATCCATTTCTTTTAATTTAATTACACTCCAATTCAATTTTTATAAAAATACATATCATTCATCCCATTTTTTTAATCTTAATAAGTCAATAAGGTGTCATTCTTTCTCCACTCACACTTTAACTACTAAACTTTCTTAAAACTCGTATAGAAAGAGTATTACATAAAGAAAAAGGAAATAAATTTAATAATGCCAGAATTTAAACAAGATTAATAATGCCATAATTTAAAAAATAAATTTTTGTTTTAATATACATATAAAATCCCATGGGCCGCTGCCCTCCTTCTGCTCTGACTCAGTCTCTGAGCAATCGAGGAGTATATAATACTCTCTCCGATCTTTTTGTATTATCTTACTTATTCAATTGGGCCGACTCTTTTGTATTGGTTCATTCCTTTTATGGTAAAAAAAAAAAAAATAGTGTCCAATTAACAATCCCTTGTTACTATTAGTGATTCCCTCTACAATTCAAAATGAAAGTTAGAAGGTGATTGAGAATCATGAAGCATTAAATAAGTGGGGTCTTCACACTTAATTTTATTAATGAAATGATTCTTTAAAATGTGTGTCCAAAAGTTGAGATCAATACAAAGGGATCATTATTTTAAAATAATAATGATACATACATATACATTAATATCGGAGAGGGTTCGGGGTGATCTCCCCGCACTTGCTCCGAACCCGACATGGGTACAAAAAGTTCTACATGTCCCTACCCCGAAATTAAGTGAACATCAAAACACATCCACAATACTCGGATGAGAATGGTGAGAACAATGTAAACGAATGACTAAACTTTTCTTATACATCAACTCTACTAAATGACAAACGTGTATATCGTATATATATACACTTATAATAGTATAGCAACCAACCATACAAACATTACCACATTATATAATGATGAGCAAACCTCGTACAAACATTTCAGAATTTGTATGATTCTAAAACGTGAAAAAGTTCATATAAGTCTAACAATTCTTGACCACGTTCAATTTGCGTGCATATTGATGTCGGTATTGACGGTTTAAGGCATTTCAAATAGTTTCGAAATAATTCAACTCGAAAAAGGAATTGATAAAAGTTTCGAAATAATTCGACTAACTATATGACATTTTTTTTATTTATAAAAAATGAATCCGCCAGGTCGAGAGATATTCTTCTCATGGAAATTAGTGGGACGACATTTTGACGGTGGATATTAAAACAATAAAAGCTTCTATCTTTTTTTATCCCCATAATTTTGTGATAGAAATTGTTGGCACATCACACACGAAATTCCAATATTTATTGTTTATTAATTAAAGAAAAGTAAGTTGATGGGGTTTGTGGTCCTCTCATCACTTGCCACTTTCCGTTCAAGTAGGCTAATTGTTCTGGCATTTTATGTCATCGAAAGCTATGGGGATGGGCCAAATTTCGGAAATATTTAGCTTCATATAACCAATGTTTCCAAAATCGCTCATCTGATTGGGTTATTATTGGTTTAATCGATCGATCCGTTTTGAAAAAATCTAATGCCCCATAAATATATTTGATATTTTCAATATTTTAGTATAGATAAATTAACTAATCAAATAATTTATCTTAAAAGTGTCAAATTGGTATAATTAGTTGTTGTGTTGTCTAGTAGTCCAATAGTCATGGATTCAAATATTAACTTTATAATTTTACTTATTGTACAATTATTTAAATTTATTAAGACCGTTTGATCGGTTTTAAATGGTTCACATAGGGGTTTTTGAATTCCAAAAAAATATGATGCTCACTGTACGATTGTTTTGAATTTATTAAAACCGGTTCATCGATTCATTGGGTCACATGTTCACCTGTTTTAAATGATTCACATAGGATTTTTTGAATTCCAAAAAAATATGAAAATTGAACCACCTACACAACCGGTTTGCGGTTAAACCGATTGAACTGGCCGATCTGGTCCAATTTTCACAATCCTGCATATAAAATATTATTAATGTCGGCCAAAACTTCCATGGATTCATTCACATCGTGAGACATTTAACTGTTACTTATTGCAATGTTTGGAATTTTAACTAAGATTTAGTAATTTCTTTTATAATAGTATTTGATTATTTGGGGAGGTGGACGGCACATGATATCAAAGGAGGTCTGCTACTGCATTCATATATTACATCTATTATACATAAAAGAGAAGTTGCAACGGTAATATTTTATCGCCAATTTTTCACTTTCCTCCCTTTTCCTAATTTTTTGCAACAATATTCTTCCACTACTCTTTTACGCAACTTTCTCTCTCCTATATTCATTCTATTTTTTTCTCTTAATATATGCATAGGAAAATATTTCAAAATAGATAATGGTATTATTTTATATTTTTGCAGTTATTTATTATAATTTAAATCAAATATTTATTTATTTTGTTCAACCTAAAATATACCTTTAGGTTCTCACAAACATACGAGGTCTGTTATAATGTGATAGGTTGACCCTAGTCGAATCTCGCGGAAGTCTTGACAGTGCAATTCGTTCGTGTTACACATGAAAGCTATAAATCTAAACATTCTAAACAAGAGGTTTGATTTGAGCTTGAATTAAAACTAAGCTAGAAAAGCGAATTTAACTGCTTGATTAATTAAACAGAAGAATGATAGACTAGAGTTTGAGAAATCTCCTTATGGTTATGATGATTAGACGTTCTTATGCAAGCAACTAATCCTACAAGATCATTTAACATATTCTCTACAATAGCTTTCGCATTCATGTAAAAGAATACATCAATCAAGCACAAAAGGATGAATGATCAACCACTCGTTTCCGGTTAGGTTGACTCCGATTGAATTATGATCCTACGATAAACTAATCTC
>JAYJMF010353674.1:0-10880 GCA_036873715.1 Salvia sclarea
AACAACGTTAGAGCCCTCCTAGGAGCACCGGTGGGGGTGTCGATGGAAGGGCCTCCGACGCTCAAGTCAGTAAAGATAGTATAAGATTGCAATATACTAGAACAAATAAATGATAAATAATAAATAGTAATAGAGAGATGAGATTATAGGGGGCGTCCGGTCAGTCGGATTAGTCCGTCTGACAACGGTCACAGTGGAGTAGGAGGAGGCAACCGTCTGACTAGTCCGGTTAGTCCGACGAGAGCAATCTCTGTGAGATGGTAGCGTGGAGGCGTGGAAAGTGGGTCAATAAGCAGAGAGTTGAGAGATCGTGTTGAATACGAGTGATTGGATGCCTCGTCTGACCTAGGTGTGTTGTATTTATACTGATAGTTAGGTGGCGTCTAGGGTTACTGTTTGCTTCGCCAGCTAATCCCAGTTGTTCCGATTCTCCCGGGAGAGATAAACCCACGAGTTCCTCAGCTTTTTTCCCAAGCATGTCGTTGTGGCTAGGGTTTAACTTACTAGACTCGCTTGTCCCCCGAGCTTGGGCCTCAAGTTGGGCTTTTTGTGATTTAACCGCAATCATTGGGCTTATTAGCGAGAAACTGGAGCAACTCGTCTGACTAGATGGACAAGTTGGGTCAAGTAATTTAATTAGTTGGGCTTATACGAAATTTGCCCAATACACTTATAAATAAAAGGAGAATTGCAACGGTAATTTTTTCCCACCAAATTTTCTCTTTCATTTTTTCCCATAATTCTCTCTCTCTCTTCTTTTTTCTTTACATTTCTCACGTTAAAAAACTTTCATCAAATTTTCTAAATCTTCCCCACTAACCCTCTCCACTCCTCCACTATACACACTATTCTAATCTAACTATCAATGGCAAATTTTTTCCACCAAACATAAATATTCGGTTATTGTAAAATGATTAAGGCCATTCACGTTCTTAATCAGTTTTTCTTTTTGTTTTTGATTTTTGATTTTTCTTTCTTTTCAAAAACAATTAATACATATCAAATTAAAAATCATAATAAAAGTTTTAATTTGTTATGTAATATGTAAAAATTAACTTTAAAATAATAAATTAACACAACTTAGAAAGGTTGGATAAATTATTTTCTCACTCCTCTTATTTAACTGATCTTTGCATTATAAAATAATATTTCTTATTTTTATTACTTCCTTTCAATAAAAAAAAATCTTTATTTACTTTATTATTTTTGTTTTAATTTCTTATCTTAATTTCAAAATATATATATTTATTTGATTTTATTTTATTCGTTGCACATCTTCTTTCTTCGATTCTCTTTCCATTTTTTTTGGTTATCTTTTCATTTAAATAGTTTATGTTGGGATTTTTTTTATATAATTATGTTGAGATATATTATTATCAAACAAAATGGATAAATGTCTATGTAGTACCTTTCTAATAATCTAATATTATTAGAATTGAATGCGATTGCATGATTTTAATTAAATGACTAAGTGACGGAGTATGAGTTGTTTCAAAATAAATAAATAATGAGGGATAGTGTATGAGCTAGTTGAATCTAACTTATATAAATGGTAGTATTTGAAATTTTTATGTAATACTATAAAATTTACAACTTTATAAAATACTACTCCCTCCGTCCCATTAGTATTGGTACCATTTCCTTTTTAGTTTGTCTTATTAGTAATGGCACATACTAAAAAAGGTAAGAATTTTGCCTTCAAAAAACTAATCAACTCAGTGGAGCCCACCATTTTACACACAAAAACATCACTTCCTTAAAATCCGTGCCCAAAAGTAAGGTGTCAATACTAATGGGACGGGGGAGTACATTTTTATTCGTGCATCGCGCGTGGGCACATACTAGTGTTAAATAATTACAAAGATGAATCTCAAATTTGAAGCAAAATTTTGTGGCGATTTCCCGCGAGTTTGTTCGAAGTAAAATCATTGTTTTTCGATGCATTGGTTTGTAGAAGATGTTGAACGAGCCGCTTAATTATACGCTGAAGCTGAGTTTTTGGAGGTAAAAACCCAACTCTAATACTTCAATTTTGTGTTTTCCGACTACCTTTAAAACCTTAAACCCAACTTTCCAAGCTCAAGAAAAAAGATCCGACTAAAATTATATTAGTATGTAAATATATGAAATTTATGTGACATTAGTTGTTTTTTATGAATTTTAGAGTGTTAATATCTGTTACACGATTTACTCCAAAACAATACAATTTTACAATTTCAGTGAAGTAAAATCGTGTAATTGACACGAGTTATTGAAGGGGTCCGGAGTCGATAGAGGATCCACTGTGTATAAACTGTACGGCTGTCGATCCCGAGGCTGACAGGAGTGTTGTTGGATAGGAAAGGATGCCGACGGACGGTTTTTTCCATGGAGAAGGGCTGTGCACAGCACCCCCCCTCTCACATGGCAATATTATATAATATAATATTGCCATGTGAGAGGGGGGTGTTGTGCACACCCCTTCTCCATAGAATTTACCCCGACGGACCAGAAGAGTTGTCGGTGGGAAGAGACACGCGCAATAGGCCGGGACGTAGGATGCGGCTCGACGATATGATGGCAATGCTCGCGACTCCAGGAAAATTTTAATCTCAAGTTTTATATACCAATGAAGAAAATTTTCTGAAATAGTCTAATTAACTCTATATATAATGCAGTATTTGTTAATATCAAGCCTCACCCACCTCATATCGAATTTAGATCCTCAATTGTATTCTTGTTTTATATATTCTATTGAATTCGTGGATGCTCGACATGTGAAAATACTAAGGATATATGAATGCTAAATGTTTGAGTGCATAATTTACTTATGTGTTAAGGGGAAAATGTGAATATATATACCACTAAAATCATCTATTGAAAATCTTTAACACTCAATTTTCAGATATGAAAACTAGCACTATTGAATTTAAAAATTCCAAAATTCATACAAGAGAAAATATGACAAAAGGACAGAGGAATGGAGGATCGCGTGCGTGTGCATAGAATTTATAATTGGAAATATGTGATAATAAATTAATTAAAAATTAATTATTGTTGTCAGAAGTCAGAGCCATTATATATATGCCGCTGGTCCATAAACTACAGTTTGCCACAACTTCTTCCACGGTACACTGTAATGGTCTTATATATTTTTTTGACCTCCAACGTCAACGTTTCAGCACCTCCACAAGAAAAATACAAAAACACTTTTGTTTGTTAATTAATTGAAATTTTGATATCCATCTCATTTTTTAAAAATATATATAATGTGGTTGCAAGAATTTTAACAAGAATGTTGCACATGTAGTTCGAATTAAAAAGAAAATCAAAATCAAAATCTGCTTGAAACGTCTTGCATTTTTAATAAAACAGTTAGATCCAAATTATATACGTTATTGAGTATTGTACAATTAAAACTCAACGATGATGCAAAGAGGAGCAATATTAATTTTTTGTGTAGAGAGAATAATTTATTTACACCTTACTTTTAAGGAAAGTCCAAATATATATTATTATAGAAATATATAGACTACGTACTTTATATGTGGAGTTTAGAAATGTATATATATGGGTCGTACTGTATCTAGAAGCATAACTGGTGCTAATTATTCTTTTTTTCTAGAAACTTTTAATTATTCTTGGGATTCGAATGCGTGATCTCACACATAACCACTAGGTTGGAGGCCTTTTAATTATGTTACTGAACAATATTGTTATATAGTATCGGGCCGCGCTTGAATCTAACGGTTAGACCGACCTGATAGAATGTGTCTCTAAACTATAAACCTAAACCAAAATTTTATAAATATCTAACATTCTAGTTAATTCCATAACGTGATCAGCATAATTCGTCACCAAATTTAGGGGTGAACAATCGATTAATTCGTTTCTTTTTTTAAAAAAAAATTGTGAAATGAGACCGAAATTTATTAACCGATAATTTATTTGGATAGTTGACCAAAAAAGAAGAGGTGAAGATTTAGAATTTTGTAAGAGAACGAGCACTTAATTAATAATTAGATATATATGAAGTATGACTGAGTCTGCCATTGTATAAATAGCATGTGCAAGCACACCCACATAAAAAGAAAATCCAATTGATATTGAATGAAGAAGCTCTTCTCCATCCTTTGCTTCTGCATGCTATCTTCGTCCGTATCCCACAAGCAGGGCAACGGTCTTCCCGTTCGAGCCGTTAATCTTGGTGGGTGGCTTGTTACAGAAGGCTGGATTAAGCCCTCCCTTTTCGACGGCATACCCAACAAAGATCTCTTGGTTTGTATATACTTGATCTACTTTTTATTAAGTGTGGTCATGTTTAAACACGCACGTGCTGTAGGATGGAACTCGTGTTCAGTTGAAATCTGCGACTCTAGGCAAGTATTTGTGCGCCGAAACGGGAGGTGGAACAATCATAGTTGCAAACAGAAACAGTGCCTCTGGATGGGAAACCTTCTCTGTATGATTTTACTACAATTAATTACTTGCTACTGCTTTATAATTTATATATATAATATGAAAACAAAAACAGTTATGGAGGATCAACGACAAGACTTTCAACTTGAGAGTTTTCAACAAACAATTTGTGGGATTAGACACTGCTGGAAATGGTGTTGATATTGTAGCTGTAGCAAAGGCGCCTGCTGCAACTCAGACATTTCAGATTCAGAGAAATCCTGATGATTCAAAGCGTGTGCGAATCAGAGCTCCCAACGGCTTCTTCCTTCAGGTTCGTATCTCACCAATTTCATATTAAATGATCGAATGTTTTTGGAATAGATGACTCATGTTAGGTATGTTAATTAGTAATTATAGTTTGTTTAATGAGGATAGGAAAAAAGAGGAGAGAAAAATATGATCGCTGCAGAAAAGGTTGTGGGATTTGATTCTTTGGCACCCCATTTACCTAAAAGGATAATATACTAATATATATTCCAAAGTAAGTTTGCCACTTTATTTACAAATTCCCATTTACAGTGTGGTCCAGTTCCCATATGTGTACCACCACCACCACCTATGGGCATGGGCGGCTTTGCCACCACCTTTAATCAATACGCACTATTTCTATTGTGCTCCAATTTAGACGTGTTTTATAGTATTATATATATTATAATTAATGTCACGCTTATATTGATATGAATCTTGCATGTTATCTGGCTAGGTTTGAATGAACAAAAAAATTGCAGATTGGTATTATTGACAGACTCTACTACCTCCAATTGACTGATTCTCGATCATGTACCCCTTAATTCCTTTTATTAAGGGTTTTGACATGCATCACCCATGAACATAATTTTATATCTTAGTCCGCGAAGTATGAAAATCGAAACATATATAAAGTGTTACAAGATTGAAAACAAGCCAATTATGAAATTAATTGGTTATTCAATTCATATCACTACATGAATAGGTTGGGGGAACTACCAAATCAGAATATTTTTCACAATTATTTTCGAATAAAATCACATGGAATAAAATAGAGCATCCAAAATGTAATTTCATTATACATATTTGTAGCAAAAAAAAAAAAAGCTAGCGTCAAGTGGAATAAAGTGTCAGCCTGTGAAAGAATTATGCTGGGCCTTCTAGTTTTCTCGCCCACTAGCTAGGCTTTGAGCTAGAGTGCATGTTTTTACCGTTGCACTACAATGAACTCGAACCTGAAACTTTTAGACTTAGACTATCATTATGACAACATATATACATGTATACCATGAAATTATAATGTTGATGTTGATCGATATAATGGATCTGCGGTTACGGATCAATGAAACTCATATAAATGCCAGGAGACTCATAAGTTTCACTATTTGGATTAAACAACAATAAAAAAGCTGCAAATAAATAGTTTTAAGAGAAAAAATTTGAGCCATCATAAATTCAGCTCTTGAAACGAGAAATTAGGAGCCTTGTATACTTATCTTTAAAAGATCTCAACTTTAATTGTTTGGTAAATAAAAAATTAGTTTAATTAAAAAAAATAATTTATTAATTTATCTTTTTATTTAAGAAACTAGTAATTTATTGGTTGATCTCAGTCATGGAATAATTTTCAAAAGCTGCATCTTGTTAATATGTACCCTCATGTCTATCAGTATCCGAAATGAAAAATTTTAAGATAAAACTTTGATAAGGAGGACTTTAAGATTTTTTTTAGAAAGGGGTTTAATTGTCTATTTTTCTATTTCCTATCTTTTTTTTTTTTATTTTTAAAAAAATGGATTAATTTAATTGCAGGTGAAGAGCGAGGTATTAGTAAGTGCAGATTATGAAGGAAATGGGGGATGGGGAGATGATAATCCATCAGTTTTCTTAGTGTCAATAGCTGGAGGACTGCAAGGTGAATATCAAATCACTAATGGCTACGGTCCTGTTCTCGCCCCACAAGTAATGAAGGTAGAAATAATCTATGACTACTAATTAAAATCTTGTTTAAAATTTGAAAATGTATTAAACCAGTTGGAAGTGCAGGAACACTGGAGCACATATATAGTAGAAGATGATTTCAAATTGATAAAAAACAAGGGACTGAACGCCGTGAGAATCCCAGTAGGTTGGTGGATCGCCAGTGGGCCCAATCCTCCTAAACCATACGTGGGCGGATCATTGCAAGCTCTGGACAACGCCTTCTCTTGGGCCGAGTAAGTATTACTAAATATATATATATATATAGAAGATCCAAATTAATTATGAGTGCAGAAAATACGGAATTAAGGTGATGATTGATCTTCACGCTGCGGCCGGGTCCCAGAACGGTTGGGAGCACAGCTCCTCCAGAGACGGGTCCCAGGAATGGGGACAGACAGATGAAAACATTGAACAGACCATCAATGTCATAGACTTTCTAACTGCAAGGTATGCACGTAGCCCGAGCCTATTCGCAGTTGAGTTGATGAACGAGCCCCTCTCGCCGGGAGTGTCTCTCGACGCTCTGACCAAGTATTACAGAGGTGGTCTCGAAGCCGTTCGCAGGCATTCTTCCACGGCCTACGTGCTGCTGTCCAACAGATTAGGACCTCACCATCCTAAGGAACTCTTCACTCTCGCAAACGGATTCACCAAAGTGGCCATCGACGTGCATTATTACAACCTCTTCTCCTCTATATTCGATAACCTAAGTGTTCAACAGAATATCGACTATGTCAACAATAATCGGACACAACAGCTGGGAGAGATCACCACCCCTAACGGCCCTCTTGTTTTTATTGGTATGCGCTACCTTTAATTTCTTTTTTTTTTTTGTCTTTTGTATATATGATTTGTGGAGTCTGACTGAGAGGCTGGGTGAAATTATGCAGGGGAGTGGACGGCGGAGTGGCAAGTTAGGGGTGCGAGCAAGGAGGATTACCAGAGATATGCGGCGGCGCAGCTGCGAGTGTTCGGCCAGGCGGAGTTTGGCTGGGCATACTGGACTCTCAAGAATGTCAACAACTATTGGAGTTTGGAGTGGATGATCAACAATGGCTATATTAACCTATAATTCATGTGTTTCAATGAATACTCCAAATTAAGCCAATAGTAATGATTTTTAGTAATTAATAACAAACTTAATTAAACAAAAAACAATAATGTATCATATCATTGTAAGGTGGCTCCAGCCCGCCCTCGTAGGAATAAGATAGATGCTACTTTGTGATTGTTTGTCAAGTTCTTATATTGATATGAGCATTGACATACATAATTTGTCAAGTATTCATGTTTAATTGCCTCTCTTTTTTTATATAAACTAGGTCCAAATCCCACATATATGTAATGTAACACATCATAAACTCTTATACTATATAATAACAAAAAGAAGAAGAAAAATCAGAAATCAGATGAGTGAAACACGTACAGATAGTACAAATAATTAAGTCGGGACACTAGCGGAATGCGAGGGATGCGCGCAATGGACGTGTACATCGAAGTCGCATTCGGAGCAGCAGTAGCAGAATCCGTTGCCGACAAGGCTGCAAGAATTGCAGAAGAAGTGCGTGGAGGGATAGGTTGGATACGACATGAGCGTGAGAGGGTGGTGGGGATGGGCCGGGTGGATGAGAGACCGGCTTGCACGAAAACAGTCTTCGTGCAAGAAGTAGTTGCACTTCCAGCAGGCGTACACGTTACCCGACCCTGCTGATCTGCACCCCGAGCAATGGATCGTCTCCGACCCTGCCCCCGTCTGGTGGAAGACCAGCCCGTGGATGTGGCTGAAGTGCTTCGACTCCATCACCTCTCACCTCGTGTCAACGTTGTTGTGTTTTGGACTTTGGACACAGGGATCTAAGTTTGATTTTCATCATAGATTTATAGTGTAAAGGTTAGATATTGTCAAACATGTTATCCAACTTGGCGTTTGACTGTGTATATGTGAATTAGTTGTGAGATTCTCGACAGGTTGTATTGTAGAGTTGAATTTGTCAAATCTCTATCATGCATCATCGTTTACTTCCCATTTTGGAGTTGACTTGCCTACAACATTTGAGTTCTATTACGTCTTATAAGGAAACGTTTTATTTTAGATTTTGAACACCATTTTGGAGCACGAGATAACATATTTTCTATAAGTTTCGAAATAACTACATAGATACAACGACTTCTCATCATATTTTTATCATTTATCAACTCTAGATAGATGTGTTTCCAGTAATGAACACATGAGAAAAAGTTAAGTACAAGTAGTATTCCAGAAGAATATTGCATGAGTTATTATTCCAAAAGAATATTTCATACTTTAAAAAATTAATTTAATTTATATTCTAAGTGATATATATTTATCCACAAAGGAAAAACATAACTTTAGAAGTGAATGTCATGGACTAATGTTGAGGCCGGCATATAAACTTGTGAATGGTTTCCATGTTTGATGTTCTCCTCCATACCGCTTGAGATCATGTCATGAAGTGCAACAAATTCATGTTTAGTCATATTTGCCATTTGTACAATTCGAAGAAAAATTACACATCAATGTCAATTAAGGCATAAAAATATCTTTTCGCCATAAAATCAACTAAAATATAAGTTAATCTTTAAGAATATGTAATACGTACTCTTCTGGAGTATTATCTGTAATACTAACTTTTCTCTCATTCATTAGAAACACATAATACGATATACTTTCACTAAGAACTTCATATGAATCATTTTTAATATTCTTCAAAAATCAAAGAGAGACTCATTAATGCAATTTAGATTATAAAAAGTATGCGACTACGCATTTATCAATCTTCGGTCGATTCGTGCTCATAAGTCGTAACCAATAAGCAAATTTAGGATATATGGGGTTGGGAATAGTAGTTGGTTTAGGAATGGGCCTATACGGGTCAGCCCGTTAGACTGTTAGATTGGGCCAGGACCAAGAATAAGGATCGGCCAGTCAGCGTTGGATTTCAACTCTTCATTCGTTATTAACACTCAAATAAAAAATTCTCAAGGAAAGCACTCAAATAGAAAGATAAATGAATTAAGGTACTTGTAGTACGTACATCGCTTATTTCTTTTAATAATTAATGGTTCATGAATATAATACCAGTTAATTGTTTATGAAAGTGGAGCTTTCGACCACGTTTGTTTTATTTTTTTCATATTATATTATAGATTCAACTTATATCAATTTATAGTCCACCAAACGTAATACCTACTGTCCAATAAAGGCTAATTACATACATGCATCACTAAGATACTCCTCAGTCCCCATAAGTGCCTGGATTGAGAAGTGTCACGGATTTTAATAAAAAGTGTGATAAAGTAAATTTGAGTGGAGAAAGGGTCCTACTTTTTAAAAAATTATGTGTATATTAGTTGAAAATTGTTAACTTTTTAATAAACTATATTTTTAAAAAAGGAATGCGCACATTTACGGGGGACAGACAGAAAAGGAAAATTGTGCATGCTTATCAATGACAGAGGGAATACATATCATGAGAATCAAATTTTTGTATCGAAAATTTTTCGGAGCACACCCATCAGATAGAAATACACATATGGTGCTAGAGAGGGATAGCAACATCAAATATGGATCCCCAAAATGAATTCTCCGATATCAAAATTTTTATCTAGTGGCAATTAATATTAGAAAAAATTTGAGTCCTTGTACACTAATTAATTTATCAAAAATCTAAAAGTGTTATGTTATTAGAGAAAAGGTTAAAAGTTGTGACAAAATATGATTATTTCAAGTTTACATATTGTTATAAACGAAAAACAAGAAAAACGCTCCACCGATGAACGAGAGAATTTTCATACTCCTAGACCTAGACAGAAACCATCTATTTATTCAGGTCCATACTCCATACTGCAGCCATAATTACGTTGTGAAAATGAGGGGAAAAAAAAATCAAGTCGCACCGCGATGCTTCCCAAATAATTTGGGTTAGTGATATCCACATATAACATTAATTGTTGAAATGGAACATAAATTTGTAATTGATGTAGACGATTATAATTGATTATATGGATCAAATTAAAAGAAAAAGAAAAAACGAAGGCAAAAAACTCCCCATGTAACATGTTTTAATCTAAGTGACGTCATCGTGGTCGAGCGAGGACCAATTGGGATTTCGGAGAGGCTTGCGGCGGTGCTGCTTATTTTAGTATCTCCATTGGCATTACCACCTTAACTTCCCCTCACGTCAACTCTTAATTACTTCAAATAGTCACTCTTTAAATTTGAAGGAAACTGAGTACCTAAAATTTTTGTACTTCTTTAAACGAATTCAGAGTTCGAAAACACTACGTACTAAACTCTTGTGTGATTTAGTGAGTTTAATTTACAGGACTTATAATTGAAAATTGGGCAAATAGCTTGTAAATTGCTGAACTTTGCCCAAATCCTCGTTTTGTATACCAGCTTTAAAATCGGCGTGTAAATTGTCAAACTTTCAATTTTTTCTGATTTTGCAACCAACGTTGACTCCGGC
>JAYJMF010353685.1:0-10879 GCA_036873715.1 Salvia sclarea
TTGCGGATTGGGTGTGGGCTCTAGTGGAGGATAAGAAAGGTTGGAAAAGTTTTCCTTGGGGTGCCTACACGTACCAGGTTTTATGTCATAATTTGAGCATCGTCTACAAGCATCCAAACTTATTCACGGGTAATACGTACCACATTTTTGGACCAATTTGGGCTCTACAAATTTGGTCGTATGAGGTTGTTCAATCGTTGGGACAGGCATGTGGGAATCAACGTACTAAATTTCGAAAACCTCGTTGCTTAATGTGGGAAACGCACGCATGCTCAACCGATGAAGTTGAGCTTTTCAACAACCCGGTAGGTGATTGAGTTTGTGCTAATTTTCATAGTGTTTGTTGTATAGTGTATTTAGTAAGAATTTTTATTGAATTATGTGCAGGGATCCGTTTCACCTTTGGTAGCTTGTCTTTCAGAGGAAGGGGAGGACTATCTTAAATCGGCTAAGCAATGGGTCCGCCTTGAGAGCCCGGAGGTGTTATTTGTGCCATCTTCTCGTAGTGCATGGAAAAAACTGCCTCTAGCCGAACAAATGGTGATACATGAGGCCAAGTTTGGTGAGAAAGCAGATGCAGGGCCTTCTCGTTTGAAACGTAAAGCCTCTGAGCGGCGATGTCGGGGACGTGGTCCGAAGAAGACAAAGGCAGAATTAACAAAGCAGTGTCGGGATCCCGTCACTGAGGGGGGTGAGGGGACTTGCTCGTCGACTTGTTGTGTACACGGAGTTTCGTGCTCCTTGAGTACGATGGATGATGAAGCCCATTTAAACATGCTTGCTCGGAGAATTGCTCCTCACTTGCCCGTAAATGATTCTGAAAATGGATGGATAGCTGCCCTCGCTAGGAAGTTGTTAGATATGCAGCCCACGTTATCCAAACTCGTCGTGGAGCAGCCCCAGCCTCCCGAGCAGGGCGTGGAGCATGTCCCGACTCCTGAGCATTGCCTTCAACAGCCCCAGGCTCCCGAACAGGGCTTGGATCATGTCCTGACTCCTCAAGGAGTGGAGCATCCCACGCCTCCCGTGCGCCCCGTGGTCTCCACGCCCCAGCCTCCCCAACAGGGCATGGAGTATGTCCCGACTCCCGAGCAGGGCGTGGAGCAGCCCACGCCTCCCGAGCGCCCCGTGGTCTCCACGCCCCAGCCTCTCCAGCAGGGCATGGAGCATGTCCCGACTCCCAAGCAGGGCGTGGAGCAGCCCACGCCTCCTGAGCGCCCCGTGGTCTCCACGCCCTCCCCATCCGGGCTGTTGTTTTTTGATGCCGTAGAGGGTGATGAGGATGAGGATGAGGATGAGGAGGATGAAGACGAAGAGGGGGATGAGGAGGAGGGTGAGGGTGATGAGGATGAGGATGGAGAGGTTAGTAAGACAAAAATGAGTTTGGGTCCCCGACTGTCTAAGCCAACTGCAGCCCTCATGAGTCCTTACATTGCTCCGTCCTCCCATAAACCGAAAAAATTGTTTAAAATGTATAAGGAGTTTAGAGAATCTGAAGCCACCCTTGCCCATCCTATTATCGCAAATGGGCATCAAGTGACGCAGGTGTTCTTTATGCAGATCGAGAGTGCCACATTCGAGTTCACACAAGAGGTAACCTAAAAATTATTGTACATGATTTTATATATATATGTGTGTGTGTGTTCAATACCACATTCCAGTTCACACAAGAGATAACCTAAAATTGATGGTTATAGATAGTGGATTTATACTTGCAATACAAGAGAGAGGCACTCACCAGTCGTCAGGGTATTACTATCGAGGATGTGGATTTTTACGTAAGTTTTAAATTTTACTTATTCTTCTTTATGAGTATTACCATAGTTGAACTGTGTTACTCATACTTACATTTTAGCTGACTCTGGATCGTGAGTTTGAAGAATACCACAAACATAATCCGCATGGGATAGCGTTGACAGGGAAGAGTCTATACCGAGGTTGGACGGTTCCAACTAAACTCATCGATGCAACAAAGAAATGGACAGTTGGAGGACAGGTAACTTGAACTATGTTGAATTATTCAATTATGTACTAATTTGGTGAACTATGTTCAAGTATTGGATTGTGTATTGATTTGGTGTAGATGTACTGAAAAATACATGTATTATTTTGATTTTATGAATGGATCAAACACATTTGGGTTTTCATATGTTTTTTAGCTCATTACTATTTTATGTCATTATGTAGGAATGAGGTTCAGGTTTTAAGTTTTTTTTTTTTGGGGGGGTGGGGGTGGGGGGGGAGAGGTTCTCAACAGCGCTAGCTGAACCTCAATCCTAGTCGTTCCATGACAAGGGGTCAGCGGGAGTTCGAGTCGAGCGGTGGCCAGCGCCTACCGCACCTTTTGTCTCCCGCTTTGTTTTGTAGATTTATTTGGTGATCTGAAATGAACTGTGTATTGCTAATCTCAACTGTCTACTTGAAACTTTGTAGGTCATCATGATTTGCAATGTCGGCCAAAGTCATTGGGTTACCATTAGAGTTTTATTGCAAGAATGGGTCGTTGAATTGTACGACTCATGTAGCTTTCGCTACGACTTGGATAACGGACTCATCAGAAAGCTCCGTACACGTCAATTGAAGCCCGTGACTCGTCTATTACCTCGGATTCTTGATTTGGCGGGGTACTGGGAAAAGAACAAGAAAGCGCCTAAGCAGTCGTATGAGATGAAATTGAGAGTGATGCCGCAATCGAAGCAAATGAAACAGACGGACTCGGTGAGCTGTGGTGTTTATGCTTGCCTATATGTTGATCGTCTCCTGAGCAAGTCTCCTAAGTATGACACAAGTATTGATGAGAAACGTTTACTAGGTTATAGGTATCAAATAGCTAGTAAAATATTTAGCTTAACCGTTGAGAAGTGACATTTGAGTATCAGTACTGCTCTGAAACAGGTTTATGCATACTTTATCATTTTGGCTATGTACTGTTCGGAGATAGGTTCATTTTGAAATTATATCATTTGGTAATGTGTAACCTAGGAGAACAGGTTGTCAAATAGGTTAGCTGGATTCAAACTATGTTGATAGTACTATTTTGTATATTTGGCTTATTGTATCAGCCTTATTTTCTCTATCTATGATTCAATTAATCTAGAAATAAGCAGAATTCCACAAAAGCAAGAACGAGAAGGGAAAAAGTAAGCAATAAAAATATCCCACCAATCGCGTAGAACATAATAAAGGAATTGATTGATAAGTTCCGGAGTAGCCTCCACGTCGAGGTTCTTCAAAGTCTTTCAAAAACATGTAAAGCAGAAAAAGCATTCTCCTAGCCGTCACCCGTCTTGGATCGCGTCTTCTTTTTATAAGAGGCACGGGGTAGCGGTCCCTAGGGGGTAGCGACTGCTACCCATAAGGTCTGGATCTTCGAACTTCCCACAGGGCCAGCGGTCTCTAGGGGGTAGCGGTCGCTGACCTGGCGCGCTGGCCCATTTATTCCACAAAAGTGGTAGCGACCGCTAGGGGGTAGCGGTCGCTGCCCTGGCGCGCTGGCCCATTTATTCCACAAAAGTGGTAGCGAACGCTAGGGGTTAGCGGTCGCTGCCCTGGCGCGCTGGCCCATTTATTCCACAAAAGTGGTAGCGACCGCTAGGGGGTAGCGGTCGCTACCCTGGCGCGCTGTCACCCCTCTGCCTTGGCTGGGAAAGCTGCCGCTGGGGGGTAGCGACCGCTACCCCTATGTTCTGGAACTGAACTTCTACCAGGTACAGCGGTCGCTACGGGGTAGCGGGCGCTGCGCTCCTCCCCCGTCTCGACTCGCCTAGTACACAATTAGGGTGTACACAATTGAATATAGAAGTACACAGTTAATTTTATAAAATAAAATGATTTAAAAATTAATCGAATTTATATTTGGATGTATTTTAGTACTTTAAATAAATTAACATAATAAAATAAAATTGTATCTCAATTTTAAGAATACAAATTTAAATTTACGACTTTTTACGAGTACACAGTTAATTGGGATTGTACACAATTGTGCATAACTAAACAATTGAGCATATGACTACACAATTAATTGCAAAGGGTCGCCTCGGCAGCCGCGCCCGCTGGGGAGAAGCGTGCGCTGCGCCTGTATCGACTCGTCTAGTACACAATTAGTGTGTACACAAATGAAAATTGAAGTACACAGTTAAATTTCCAAAATAATATGACTTAACAATTAATCGAAGAGGCTGGTGCCTCCCTCTTGCCTGTTCTGTGTTCCCTCATAATTCAAATGTAGTATAAACTAAGGCAAAGACAAATAATTCAAATTTGTTTTTCAATCTAAATACACAAACCCATTGCATAATTCCAACAATCCAGTCCGGTAGAAAATGACAATCATCGACGAACTTTGGCTCTAGACTCCGAGCCATCTAAAAACGACAGTTTTTGGCTCAAACACGCATCGACTCTCCCTAGAAAAAAGTACAAATATAAATAGCTAAAAATTCACATCATAACATCAAAGTAAATCCACAAGTTACCTGCCCGGCTCATGGTGTGGCATTAAGGTTGATATTTGCAACAATTATTTTTTTGGGCGGCCTCTTCCGAGCTTGTATTTCCCCGTCTAAAATAAATAATATAGCAAGGTAAATATGCAATTATGACTATAGAGAGTAAATATTACTTGAAAATGTAATATTACCTTGCTTTCCTTTCCTTTGTACAGGTTTTTTTGGCTCACTAGCATTTATTCTTTCCTTCGCGTTTTTCGGATCGCGAAAATCCGTTCCAGTGACCGCTTTCCTTTTCTTCTTCGACGTTAACACACCATCATCATTAGTCAAGACTCTGCAGCGTAGTGCGGCAATTGTTTCTTCAATATCTCTGCGAGCATCAACAGAGTCGGTCCTCAATATGTCATGGAAAATTTTGGTCATATTATGCATAAATTGTACGGGCGACAGCACGGCGGAGGAGATGGGTTCAGGAAAAACTTCGGGAAATTCAACAATTTTAGCCCTCTTAGTCCATCTCTTCAATATGTAGGGCTCGGGAATTCCGACAATGCCCTTCATGGAATACATCTTCAGAATATGACTACAGACAAATCCCTCTCTTTCCCACATTCCACATGAGCAACTTGCGCAGTTAGAAGAGTGGTTGAAAACTAGCGTTCTGCCGGTTGCATTTGACCCAACTATCTTCGTCGTGTACTGAATATTCCCTTCCCCTAAACAAACACCATTCTCACAATCTATAAACAGAGTGAACGATTGGGCAACTTGACGCTCAAATTGTTTATAAATTTTCCGTGTGTAAACGGAGGCAGCATGATTGAGAAAAACACTGTTATTCACAAATTGACCGGGCACCCACATACAACGCGTGTCCTCTGCCCTTTCTTCCGCACGCCAACGGGTCAATACTTCTTCATATGCGCCGATAAAATCATACAACGACCCTGTAGATTTGACATACTGTTTCAAAACCTTATTGGTGCATTCACTTCTAGAAGTTGAGTGAAGACCGGCTGTGAAGATATTTCTAGTGAAAACAGAAGCCCACCTCCGACGTAGCCCGTACATTGTATCGAACCAATCCCTATTCGATATTGGATAAGAGTTCATCATATCATTCCATACCTCTTCAAACTCGCCCTCGGTCTCAACGGTGTCCATGCATCTATGCCACTTACTTTTGAAGCCATTATCTCCGGCTAGTGAGCCAAAATGACTCATAGCGTTCCGCTGAATATGCCATTGACATAAACGATGTGTTGCAAGCGGAAAACAACCGTCGACAGCGTTCATTAGGGCTTTACATTGGTCCGTGTAAACTACCTTGGGAGCTATGCCGTCCATCGATTCAAGAAAAGCTTCCAACAACCAATTGAAGCTACTCGTTCTCTCGTCCGATAAGAAACCAATTCCAAACATTACATTTGCCTTGTGGTGATTCAACCCAACAAAAGGAGCGCATGCAAGCTTGTATCTATTAGTCCCACCGGTAGTGTCTAAGATTAACACGTCGCCGAAAGCCTTGTAATCGGATGCACATCGAGAATCTCTCAAGAAGAAATTCATTAGTCTACCTTCATCATCTTTTTCCACTCTCCAGAAAAGAAAAGGATCAGTTTTTGACTTATCATTCAAGTATTCTATGAGTGCCATTGAATCCCCATCCTCAAGCCTTGTCAACCTCTTTGTCTTTTGAAAATGGTTGTATGCATCTTTCCGGATGAACCCCGCGTATTGTATTCCACCAGCCATTTTTTCCATGAACCCGCAGGCCGCATGCACGGCAATTCCATATGAATGCATAGCTTCTAAGAGGTCCAGCTTAGCAATAGATAATTTTCGACTAGATCTCAATAGATAACTCTGATCAATGTCAACTAATGGATGGTTATGATTCTTATTAAATAAAGTAACCTTCCATTTGTTGTGATCTCTACCTACTCTTATCTTTGCTCTGCACTTGGATCTCTGCTCCATTTTTCTGAAATCAGCCACCACATCCTTTGCCTTTTTTGGGTCCGTGACTCCGTTGCAAGAGCATGTAAACTCTTTCCAGCGTATCTCCTTGCTATTGCCAATATAACGCTGGTCATTTATTCTCACACTGAATCCCATTAGCCGTGCATACTCACAATATATGAGATAACATTTATCGAGATCAATGACATCACTCCCAACTTGCAATCTCTCCTCAATCTGTGCCAGTAAACTTCTGCTTGGACCATCGTGCCCATCAGGCATCCGATTACTGTCGTTGGCTTCAAGATCATCACAGCGGGGACGGTCATTGCCGAAGGTTTCCTTAGTACCATGGGAGTTTGCTTCTGGCGTGGATTGCAAGTTGGCTTCAAGATCATCACAGCGGGGACGATCATTGTTCCTATCAGGGATCCAATTAATCTCATCAACTTTTTTGGATGTGCTCTTTTCTCTGTTAGAATCGGCTTCATCTGAGGATGTAGAACAAGAGTCATCCTCACTTTCACCAGAGTCATCAGAACCATGAAGGCCCATAGCAACATATAAATCCAACTTTTCCGGAGTTTTTAGTGTATAATCTTGCTGAGCAGGTATCTGCGAAACTTTCTTTGGCGTTTCCGCATCTTTGTTTGAGATTTTTTCTTTTGAGGATTCAGAAGTCCCTAAGCTATCTGACGAGTGAGAATCATCCCGGACATCGATTCCCATAGCGACGTTCAAATCAAAATCCATTCAAATTTCCTGTCATAATTCAATGGGTGCGTATTATGAAAACAGTGAAAACTTTTTAAAAAAACGGCTACGAAAAAGATGGAAATATTAAATTAATCGTGCAGACACGATCACAAGAATTGTGTAGGATATTAAATTAATCGTGCAGACACCAACAATTGGAATAGGTCAAATTCAAATATTGGGTTGAAGCTGCTGTTAAACACAAGGCGTGGGTTAACTGTGTACTCATATGTTTAATTGTGTACGAATAATTGTGTAAGATATGTCAATCACTAAATCAGACTCCGACAAGTTCATGATATGGTATCAATCACAAATTCACAATGACAATCCTCACAACAATAGTACTACATAACAACATGGGCAAATTTAAGATAAAGACAAAATATAAGTAAACTACTCTTTTTATTCAAAATTTGAAAGGTTTACCAAAACAGCTTTAGCTTGCAATCACGTGTAGAAGGCTTCTTCCCGAGATTGTAGATTCCGATCTTCTTGCGCCCTCGTGTTATTCAGAGAGAACTCCAATGCAGAAATTTGAAAACTCTCTACGACGGAGCATTTTTCGAACCCCGCGCGGCTGAGACTGAGAGAAGAAGAAGAAGACGCGCTCAGTTTTTTTTTTGAAGAAGAATGATATGATTATAATAATAATGTGAAGAAGAAGACGCGCTTAGTTTATATATTGGACAATTAATCTTTTTCTTTTTTAATTTCAGAAAATGTAGGCCCATTGATCTTATTTCCCCTAACCCAACATTAATGTAGGCCCATTTTCCTTTGTTCTCGCAGGCACCCGGGCCCTCCTTAGAATAGGGACAGCGACCGCTACATCCCAGCGGCCGCTGGCCTCTCCCATCCGCAGAATTGACAGGGCGTAGGGACAGCGACCGCTACCCCGAAGCGGCCGCTGGACCGCATCCTCCGAATTGGAGCGGAGGGGCAGCGACCGCTAGACACCAGCGACCGCTGGCCCCTCGCATCCTCAAAATTGGCAGAGTGTCGGGGCAGCGACCGCTAACACCCAGCGACCGCTGGCCCCTCTGGCCCGGTCCTCTTTCCGCGGCCCGGCCCGACGCCGAAATATGTATAAAAATAAGAGATGGGACTCAGTCTCTCTCAAACCCTACTCCCCATTCTCTTCCGCCGCCTCTCCATCGCCTGCCATCGCCGACCGCCGCTTCCTGCCGCCTCTCCTTCGCTGACCGCTAGGTCCCAGCCGTCGCTAGGTCCTGTCAGCTTCTTCCAGCGGTCGCTTGAGCCCAGCGACCGCTGTCTTCCGGCTGTCCCGTCCCGGTTTTTCTCCCTTCCGGTCCTCCCGCTCGCCTCCGGTGCCCGCCTCCCATGGGCAAGTCTAAACGACGAGCCGGCGAGAGTGATGCTAGCAGCTCTCAACCCCCGGAGGATGACGAGCCCCGCGATCTTCGGGGCGAGTTCAATTGCCCGTTCCTCATCCGGAACGACCTCGAAGGCCGCTTCTACGAGCGGTGGAAAAGGTTTGACATCACTCCTCCTCATGTTTTGGATTGGGCTCTAATGACTCGTATGAATTGTTCCGACACTCTTGAGCGCTATTTTTCTGTGTTGGGGTTAAAGAAATATGCTCATTTGTCTAATCGTTGCTCCAAGGTGTTAACTCTTGAATTCCTATCCACTCTTGATGTGCCGGCTGATTTAAGTTATTGTGAGTTTCGTTTGCATGAGGTTCCCCGTCGGCTTTCTGTTGCTCAGTTGTCCCGACTCATGGGTTTCCACCCCACTAATGTTGCCGAGAATTCCTTGCCCTCGAACTTTAATCCAAATGCTACCTGGACAGAGCTTACAGGGTTCGCCAACTGGGATTCTGGGGGTATGCCCGCCGGTTTCTTACGGGATAACGTGTTGAGTATTGTGCACAAATTCATTGCTTATGCCATTACGGGCAAGGAACAAGCCAACAAAGTAAATTTCCATGAGCTGTTCCTTCTTCATTGCGCAACACACAACATCCGCATTTGCGCCGGCTATTTTCTGCTCCTGACTTTCAAGAATATGTTGGCCACAACTCGTTATCATGCCACTCTTCCTTTGGTGATTTCAGCCATTGGACGTCACTTCGGGGTGTTTGATCCCGAAGCCATTGCACCAGACTCGGATATTATCTTCTGTACCCGTATTGACTTTAGTGAATTAAAGTCGGCAAAGATCATCACTGCTGATTATAAATGGTGCCCGGCTAGGCGCCGGAAGTGTGTGATGAACCATCGCAATGAGCTCGCTGCAGCTGCGGCCAACCCTCCTCACGAGACTGAAGATGCTCATGTGCTCGACGACACGGTTCAAGAGGATGAGGCCATGGCTGACGCCTACGCTTCCGGCCCCTTCTCCAGCTTCCTGCATCAGGGCTCTGGCTCATCCTCCTCCAACGACCTCACCCAACTCTCTGCTGATGTCCAGTCCTTACGGACCGAGTTTGGGGAGTTCCGAACCGACTTTGGGGCATTTCGTCAGGACTTTGGCGCTTATACGGATGACTTCCGCTCCTTCCGTCAGGACTTTGGCACTTACACCAATGATTTCCGCTCCTTTCGCCAAGACTTTGGAGAGCTCAGGACGAACATTTATCAGCGCCAGGACCGGGTGGAGCAACAAGTCATGGACACTCACAGCCTTATCCTTGAGCAAAATCGCAACTGGCAGCTTTCCCACGACCAGGCCGCCCTTCACTATCAACAGGTCGAAGAAAACAACCGGCTTGTAGCGGCCCTCAATCAGCAATGGGCCAACTGGGCCCTCCATGATCCTCCTCCTCCTCCGGACCAACAGTGATCTTTCACTGTTGCTTTGTAAGTTCCCTTTTTGCTTTTGTGTGAGTTCGGAGTAATGTCGTGTGTTTATGAATTGACAGTGATGACTTGAGGCACTAATGATGGGGTGTGGTTGTTTCTTGATTTGCTAGTTTCTCGGCTTGGTGGTTTCATTAATATTAATAAAGGGATTGAGTTGGGAGGTCTCTGCTCAAGCTTTGGAAACCATGAGCATGGGAGGTGTTTATCAATAAGGGATTGAGGACATAGCCGCCGGGCCAGCGACCGCTACCCCCCAGCGGCAGCTTTCCCAGCCAAGGCAGAGGGGTGACAGCGCGCCAGGGTAGCGACCGCTACCCCCCAGCGGTCGCTACCTCTTTTGTGGATTAAATGGGCCAGCGCGCCAGGGCAGCGACCGCTACCCCCTAGCGATCGCTGGCCCGAATGTTGCGGCCCTTTGCAATTAATTATGTACTCATCTATATCAAACTTTAGTTTATTTTGTTTAAGTGTGTTTTGAACATCTATATTATATTTTAGTAAGTTAAGAAGAATTCTCATTTTGGGCAGAATGGCAAAAGACCATTGGAATTCTAATTATCTATCAACTGCAAGGCATTATTCTAAATATATGATATATAACTATAATTTACACAATTGTCCACAAAATAACATATGAAATAAAAATATAATAGGCAATTCATCTTATGTAAAACCACACTCCAAACTCCAAAAAAATACATAAGCAATATTCAAATAAACAATGATATAGTCCAACACAGTCTATATTGATCAAAGTCTTACACCAATCATAACATCTTCAATTGAAACGAAAGGCTAAAGCCACTATCCACCAAAACAACAAAAGAAGTAAATCCATCAAAGTTGGAAATCCACGAACATACCCCAATGACAAGGTCCCAC
>JAYJMF010353696.1:0-10879 GCA_036873715.1 Salvia sclarea
AATTTCACCGGAAGTTCTACACGTGTGAAATATCAGAACGAAATGAAAGGTGGTGTATTTACAAAAAGATTTTAAACATCATGTGCAAAACCAGAATTTGGTTAAAGTTCGTGTATTTTGGCGCAATTACCCTTTTCAAAATATGTCCCCAATTTTCATTAGTGTAAAAAAAGACCCTCCATCTTTCGATTTTTTCCAAAATATGTCCTGCCTCAAGATTTCCGGCGATGGAATAGTGACTCATCCCGCCGGAATCTTATGTGGACTTTTCTTTCCACGTCAGATTTTTTTTTTTCCCCAAAATTTGTCCCGAACTTTAATTTTTTTTCCCAATATATGTCCTAATTTTGTGTATTCTTTTGGGATAATTAATTGTGCCAAAATACATGAACTTTAGCCAAATTCTGGTTTTGCACATGACGTTTGGAATCTTTTTGTAAATACATCACCTTTCATTTCATTCTGATTTTTCACACGCGTAAAACTTCCGGTGAAATTGGAGCTGATGTGGAGGACAGAAATGCCTACATGGACATAACGGACTACGAAATAAACAACGTCGTTTCTATTTAACTAAAATGGCGTCATTTCTATTTAGTTAATGTAACTTGCTATGAAGTCAAAAATAAGTCTGACGTGGAAAGAAAAGTCCACATAAGATTCCGGCGGGATGAGTCACTATTCCGTTGTCGGAAATCTTGAGGCGGAACATATTTTGGAAAAAATCGAAAGATGAGGGTCTCTTTTGTATTAATGAAAATTGGGGACATATTTTAGAAAATACGAAAAGATGAGGATATAAGCCATTATTAACCCTATCTAAAAATATAATTGTTTACTTTTTTATGTATTAATTGTTCTTTTAAACATTCAATTACATCTTTGTTAATTGATTTCGTTTTGACAAAAAGATCCGCTTTAAGAATATTAAATTTAACCTCAAAAAAATATAAATATTAAAATGCCTTTTGTTGTACCTCAAAAAATATAAATATTCTGTTATTCTTTTTTCATTTTTTCAAAAAATTTGGTCTTCCACACAACTTTCAAATTTTCTAATTTTTCCACGATAGAGTTTTTTAATGAATTTGAATTGTAAATTTGAATGTGAATTGATTCTTATATGGAACAATAATGTTAATGTAACCATATCATTCTCAATGATAACAATGTGGAATGTATATAAATGACGGCGTCTCTTTAATAGAAATGACTTTGTTTGTCAATAAGCATTATATATATATTTTTTGTTGCGAATCTTTTTAGTCTTCATTTATTAACTTAATCGAAATATATAATTCTCTAAGAATCATTTGCTGCAAGTTGAGAGGTCGGTGCATGAAGTATTTATCACGTGAACCAAAATCATGATCTTCATGAACTTAAACCGAAATCCCGGGAAAAAAGATATGAAGATTAGTATATATTATCTCAAATTTTCAATATTATGTACACAATTCGCTCCAACTTAATGTATTTTACCACAATTAACTCTCTTTTTTCTATCTTATTCCCTTCATCTTTATTCATATTACCGCAAATCTCTCGTAATTCGTAATCTCAAACTGACCGCCACAAAAGGAGTACTATATATCATAAAACATATTCTCTCATATATATATAAAATAGAAGTCGACTTAAGTCCAAAAACAATTAGCTTTTGATTTTTGTAACATCTTTATTTCAAATTTTCCTATTTCTGTGTGGGTAATTTTCCCACTCTTGTCTAGGTAGTTATTTCGCCTGCGTGTGGATAGTTGTCCCGCCTTTAAGCGGTATAGTGGTCCGCATGCGTGCGGTGTTGAACTTTATTTTTTTATGATATTATATATTTGTACCACTTATAATTCTAAAAATTAATTAATAATTTAATTATATAGTATCATTCCATATGAAGAAAATGATGTGTCAACTTCAAAAACATTAACTGATCTTCATACTAGTGCAGAAATAAGTATTATAAGCTAGCGACGACGAGTATACAAAATTTATCGTAACATAGAACTCTACTCACTTAATAATTTTTTGTTAATAATAACTATAAAACTGAAACATAAAAATTAAATTAATCCGCTACAATTCTGGTAGTTGTTTTTTGAGGAGTCAACGGAAACAAAGTCAGCAACGCCGGCGGCGAAGCATGCAAGTAAAAACCCTTCTCCGCCTCCGACGGCGACGGCGACTCGGTCCTCACCGATTCACGCCCCCGCGGCGTCGCCGGCACGATCTCGACATCGGCCAACGACTGCTGCTGCTTTCTCCGCTCCTTAAGCTTGAACGCCACGGCCGCCTTGGGGCGGAGCTTGCGGGCCCCGCCGCCGGTGAGCCTCTGCACCAGCTCTTTGAAGCTCGCCACGTCAGCTTGTATGGTTGCGGAATCTTCCCTTCTTTGCTTCTCCATTTGATTAATTAATATATGGAGTTGGTGTGTGTGTGTGAAAACAAAACAGAAATTGTTGGTGTTGCTATCTACTTGCTAAAGTGTTGATGATTAATGGGAACGATCGAGTGAATTGAGTTTCGAGGAATTTGTGTGTTGATATATACACTAATTAATTTATCATTTTTAATTATTAGTATTGATTAATGTATATATATATATTTGCATGAGACATGGACCGTGTGAGAATTGCGCGTTAAGAACTCGTCGTATGATTATTTGGAAGACTGTTTTGTGGAAATTTGATTCTGCGTTGAGCTTAGTCAAACTAGGAATAAATAATTAAGCTCGAAGAAATTTATTTTGGAATTTATTACCTTGGTGTTTTCTAATTAATCCTTGAAAATAGTTTGCAGTCTCTATACATTTATTTATTTATTATGTAAAAGAATTGTCAAAGAGGAATTGCTCCCTTCGTTGTGCAAGCTAATTAATTAGTACGAGTGAGGGGGGGAGTTAATTTGATTTGAGATTGAGAAATCAAGGATATTGGCATAGAAATACACAAATTTTGGACTAAATTTGATTTTTAATACAAACTTTAAAAATTGTCCATTAATACACGAACTTGAATGATTATTGCAATTTTAACACGATTTTTATTTTTTTCACAAATTGAATTTGAGTGACATAATTCGAACCAAAATTGATAACTTAAGACAATAAAAAAGATTACATATGTATTAGAAAATGACATAAAAGATTGAATTTCCCTGCAACGAAGATTGACGCAAATATATATACATGCAGCCCATATATACATCCACTCCCAGACAAAATTGTTTGGCACCAAATAGAAGCATAAGCTTTGTACCTTCTAGGAAAAACCTAACACGGCACTGCACAGTTCAGTATGTGATTGCAATTAAAGTTTGTATAAACAACACAATTAGCCCAAATTAATGTAGGAGTAAGTACATTCAAAATAAAAATGTGATCGAGGTCAGCCATATTATAAAAGACATAAAAACTCATGTGTGAACCTTCAATTAGGACTCCCAATTTTTTATGGGATAATAATGTTAATCTTTCCGAAATCGATGAATCATTCTCTCAAAACAAACGTAGAAAAGAATACTAGCATTTGAAAGAGGCAATGCAACTGTGGCTTTTGAGATAAGAACATATAGTAAAATTATTTGTTAAATAGGATTTGCATGTACGAGCATCTCAACGAGGCGACGCAATCGTGCAATGTTTCGGTGAGGTAAGATAACGACCCGGGGCGATCAAACTCTTGTGTTTAATTTCTTCTCATAAATTGTAGTGTAGAGTAATTTTCCGTTAAAACTTACATAATAAATACCCATTAAAGTCGTACTTATCATCTTGACATATATTAATATTGCATTTACGATAACCATAACAATAACGTAAAATGAAACCCGTCGAATTTTGACTGGCTATAAACTAGTTGATATTAAAAGTTGAACTCTAAACTATGGTTAAAAAGTTTCAAACATGAGACCTGTAATTTGTTAAGCTAATATTATGACCAATATACAAGAAAATACGAACGAATTGATGTCGTTTATTGAAATCCAATAAACACATATTTTAAACTTTTAAGAAAAACTTTTGTTACCCTTATTCAATCTAGGCTCTTCGGGCTCTCTCAGCCTGAACCAAGTAGTCCATAGGGTCATTACTTTCTTTTCCGAAAACTCCTATGATTTCTTTCGCCCACTTTTAAATTTAGACATCATTAGTGGGCCAATTTTGTGAAAAGCGAAGACAAAAGGACATGCTTGGGTTATTATACTTTTGCTTAATTTGTTGTGTTATTAGATCTTTAATTATAGATTTTATATGGAAAGGGTTTAATATGTTACATTTTTATATTTGATCTCATTAAGTCCTTATCTAATGGATCAAACAAATTTCATTACATTTTTTGTTACTTAAATAACATGCTGCATATCATTAATTTCTTAACTTTAGAAGTTGTATCCTAGTTGGAAACTTGAGTAACAAAAACCTTTTCATTTCTACAAGAAAAATACTGACCTAATTGATGAATTAAAGATTTTACTTGACTCGAAATCAACATGGTGCATGTTTTTTTTTCCTTCTTAATTGGATATTTGATTAGAATTGAGATGTTTGATTGTCGTCGAGCAATTCTTGTACAAATAAATAAACTTTAGTTTGATTAGGGTTTATAGTGGAACAAAACAAAATTAGTCTAAACATACTAAAACTTTACTGGATATATATGAACGTTCCATCCACTCTATAACGTGGATGTGCCGGGTTGAGCAACGCGAGGAACAACCTTGCCATGACCGTCGCCGCCGGAGTAAGGGGGGCCCGTTCTGTGGGCAGACCGAGGAGGAGGAATCTGTCGTAAATGATCCCAGTAGCTATATGGCACAATTTGATGTGCTCGCGATTCAGTAGCCCGAGGAGAAATCGGGCTAACTGTTTCGCGATGAGCTGGAAAATGCTCGCATTAAACACAAAGTTGTCCAGTTGCAATGCATTTCCGATAGTCGTCCTAACTCGTGAAGTCACGTTGTACCAAAAATCTCTCACACGATCAATTTCGTCCTTTGTGACCTCACGACTCAAGAGTGTCGGCAGGAGAGGCACAAACGATAGGTTGCTCATTCATAACCATAATCGAGAAGAAAATTTCGCAGATTTAATATAGTTATTTATATTCAGAGGCAGGATTTGAACCTAGAACCTCCTACTGAAGAGTCTTTGGATACCTCAGCCTAGCCGCCTGAGCTAGGCAGCTTTAAATTGCAGCCATAAAGGATTAAGATGGGCCAATGTGGGCCTAGTAGGAAATTATCATAAAGTGGGCCAAGTTGTTTTCTTTTATTTAGTATTAAGATGGGCCGTGTAATGGGGCCTAACACCTCCTAAGAAGACTGGGCCACGAGATTTAAGTGTCCAATTAGAGGGGCCAATTAAGCCTATTATGTTGGGCTCAGGTTTTCAATAAACTAAGGGCCTGTTTGAGAGTGTTGTTGAGCCCAAGATGAGTTAATCATCTGGGCTCAACTATGTGTTTGCTATCTTTCCTTATAAAATCATCGGCTCGCCCATGATGATAGGCCCGCCCCTATTTTACTGTTCCCCTTAAGCTTATTCAACTCACCACTTCTTCCTTATAATTTAAACAATCGTGAACAGTACTCATTTTTTTACCTCTCTTCCCCTAAAATACCCTTCTTAGATCTGAATCGAGTTTTCCTCCTCCGCATTCTTGAAAACTCATTTCCCCATTTTTACAGATGCTGATACGTGAAGAAGAATGCGAAAACTCTTGATTACTCTCTCTTCTCAAATTCTTCCTCCAAATTCTTGAAAACTCCATTTCCTCCAAATTTTTTAAATCTCTCAGCCTCCATTTCGCAAGTTGTCTCTCAGTGAAATTTCTCATCCACTTCTACAGATTCCGACGTCCTGAACGGCGGAAATAATCCAAAGCGGCGGCGTCATCTTTGAAAGCACAAGCCCTAATATTATCTACTCTTCAGATCTATCTGCTTCAAATGGGTAAGCTCTATTGCAGAATAAGATTGAAGAGAATGGTCTTAAATACAGGATATACACTACCTTCGTCGAGATTATCTTCTCTTCCAATCGGCGCAGCTGTGCTCATATGGTTCTGTGAAAATGAATTAAAACTAGGGTATCGATAGTGTGTAAAGAAGAAAGGGACAAGAAAGTAAATTTTATTTTTCATCAAGGGTAAAAAAGTGAACTCCCCCTTCATCTCTACTACAGACATGAAAACCAAACATCACTATTATTTAATTCACATGTTAAAAGAAATATACCAAACACCTAAATTATTTAAACAATAACATGTCATCTTGCCTTCATGTTGCTTTTATATCATGTGGCTTCAACTCAACAACACTCTCAAACAGCCCCTAAGTGGTTCCCAGAAGGGTGATTCTATTTATAGCCTCCATTTTGCTCACTATAGTCCCTATTTAAAATAATAATAAAAATAATAAGATATTGACATTTTAGCCCCCATTATAAACCCCCCAAAACTTAAAAGTTCATAAAATCCCATTCCATATTTCTAATTAGGTTTTAATCTTAAGAATCTCATGAAGTAAAAGCTAAACCTGCAATCCACAACTCCGAAAACTGGTAACAAAAGAAAAGAGAAAACTAGCCAACGATGTAACAGATCCCATTTCATTAGCAAAAGGCATCGGTTAATAACATTTTACAACTTCATTGTTTTACAGTTTGAGCAATACACAAATTGCATTACAGAAGAGAAATGAGATTATATTATTATGATAAGCAACCAAATCAAATGAATTGAAGCCGAGAAATGCTTGCTTTTGGATTACCAATTTACCATAACTGCAAAGCCTCTGAAGAACTTCTGCATCAAAATATACATCCCCTTGAAAAACGAATTGGTTCTATATTACTACTTCAAATAATTCTAAAACAAAGCTAAATTGGTATGGAATATATAATTTAACTATCGAACCAGTTCACATGAATCTAAAACAAAGCCAAATTGGAACGAGAATTAGAAACAACATCATAGAGTTCCGAGTCTTCCGACGCAAAGCCAAACTGAAACGAGAGGTTATGATTTTAATTTTGGGGCTATAAGGGTAAAACAGTCAACTTAATATTATTTTTATTTATTTTTTAAACAAGAGGCTATAGTGAGTAAAATGGAGGCTATGAATAAAATTACCCTTCCAAGAATATAATGAATTAAAAGGTTGGCCCAATTTGTCTTTTAATCATTTTATTTAAAATGGACCAATTACCAATTAAAGTGGTAGTTAACTAAGCCCAATAACTAAGTCCTTTTAAGTGGACTTTTAAACTATGGGCTATAAGACCATGGTCCAAATTATTAATTAATTAAATCGATTAATACTTCCCACTCCCCCCTACATCAAAGATATGTCACATTGTGGACAACACGAGTTTTAATAAAAGAGTTGAAAGTGTGTGAGTGAAGAAAAAGTTAACTTCAAATGTGTGGTTGATATTGTGAGTTGTGTGGGCCCTATTACTATAAATGAAAAGTGGTATATTTTTTTGTGGACTCACAAAAATAAAATAAAATTGTGGCATATTTTTGGTGGACGGAAGTAGTAGAATTTTTAGACTAATTAATTGATCCCCTAATTTAACTAACAACAAAAGTTACCTTATAAGTAAATGCATAAGTTAGAAATCGAGTCTAACAGTCATCAACACGAACTATATTACTGTATAGGCTTTACCAATAGCTAGGAATGAACGGTAGAAGTTCTAGGAAGGAATACAAATTCTTTAGTTAGTTAGAATGATAAGTTCATTTTAAATAAGTCGTTACCTTTAGACGAATGTCTTATTCTCGTGTTTTGATTAAGGTCAAACACGGGAAGGAAATTGAGTGACGAGTCAACACTCGTTGGAAAATGAAGTAGTCGGGTGGATTTTCTTATATAACAAATAAAATAATTGTTATATATATATATATATGAGTTAGTTGTTTTCTTTTAAAAGTAATTGAACTGAAATTCGTTTACAGTATTGTCTTGCCATAAATATTTTATATTTATGTATGATACCTATCTGTGTTGGCTCTGCCATTTTATATATTCGAATTCGGGTCCTAGCTGGATATTTCGTCTGGACTAGTGTACACCTAAGTGGACCATGAGTCATCTCTTGAGTTGGTCGGTCAAGTGTCCGTGGAAGGTGGCCATAATCGAGAGGAAAATTTGGTTGAATTAATATAGTTATTTATACTAAGATGCTGGATTTAAACCCAGAACCTCCTACTGAGATTTAAAAATCAAATAAAAGTGGAAGAGCAAAAATTAATACTCCATCCGTCCACAAAAAATATGCCTCATTTTGGATGACACGGATTTTAGTAGAAAAGTGAGTAGTGTGTGAGTGGAGAAAAAGTAACTTTAAATATGTGGTTGATATTAATAGTTGTGTGGGTCCTACTACTATAAATGGAAAGAGGTATTATTTTTGTGGACATTCCAAAAAGGAAATTTAGGCATGTTTTTGTGGACGGAGGGAGTAATTCATAAATTTCTGAATGGTTCGATCTCGATTTACTTTTTGGAGATTTGGTTTCAACCGTTCAATAAAGTGTCAACTTCAATCTTCTTTATAACTAGTACAATTCACCCGCGCGATACGTGGCAACCATCGATACTATTTGATATTTTAACTTTTAAGTAAACAAATAGGAATCTTATATCTAGCTTATTTATATTATAAGTGGATATACTTCTCAATAAGTTTGCAAAATTATGTGTACTAAATTTTAGAATACCTTTTTCTATAATACTTATATTGCACGTTTGAAATAGTAGTATCATTATTTATATCTTCTTTATATAAATAAATAAAATTATCCACCACAACCTTATATACTGATGATATAGAAACATAGATCACAACTCTTGAAAACTCTATATATTTAATTGAAAAAAATATAAAAATATAATAATTTGAAGGGAAAAAGTTAAATATAAAGCATGAAACCAAGAAAATAAAGAAAAAAATCTGTAAAATATGAAATTAAATCTCTTTTTTATACTATATATAGAATTAAAGTTTTTGCGGTGATTTTTATTCTTTAGTTTGATATAATATTGAATATTTTTAAGAAGCCAAATTATAAGATTTTTGTGAAAATGAAGAAGAAAGAGAGTAGGAAATCCGTGGAATTAGGATATTTCTGGAGCCAGATAATTAGATAAACATTGTATTCAAAATTAGGGCTGTCTAATTGGTTTCCGGTTCCGGGCCGGAACCGTAGCGGTTCCGGTGGATCGGAACCATTTCAAACGGTTCTGGTCCGGTTCTTGGTCAATTTTTCCCAACTAATTCGGTTATGGTTCGGTTATGGTCCGGTTCGGTTCCGAACCGATTAACCGTTTAAGAGTTTTTAAAAAAAAAAAATTATTAATTAATATTATTATTTTGTAAAATTAAACAATACCCTAACATTTCTCAAGTCCATCCCTCTCGCTATTTCAGATTGATTGACTTTAGTTGTGAATTGTACTTAATTGTGGTTAATTTCATAGCAAATAGGTATGTTTGTAATAAATAAAAATAAAAAATTGTTAAATGATTTTCAACGGGTTAACCGAACCGGAACCATTTAAGAACGGTCCGGTTCTGATTAACCGTTTAAGAAAACGGTCCGGTGTATGGTTCCTAATTTCGGGCTTATTTGGTTCCGATTAACCGTTTATTCCGGTTCCGATTAACCGGAACCGGACCACTCGACACCCCTATTCAAAATATTCGTTTTATTCATTGTTTCAAAAAATTTAAAAATCATCTATAACTGTATTTATGGGTTGGCAACGGAAATGGTGGAAGAGACAATCGAGTGGGTTCTCAGGAACCACTCTTATAACCTGACATTTATTTATTGACATGTTGTATACAGGCACGTTCCGACCAGTTCCTCGTTGATAACTGCAAGAACATATATTTATCTGACATACTTCATCTTCGGCCTCGTGTTTTTTGATCGATGTTGTTGGCCTCGAACCCTGAGTGGCAAGCGCGCATTAGGGACGAAGTCGAGGAAGTATGTGGGGGTCGCGTCCCCCACATACCGTAAGATGAAGTATGTCAGATCTTCTATTGCAGTTGTGTGCTGCATCCCGTATATTTTCCTTATACAGATCTTAAATCCCTAAATCATTGATATTGCCACATGTCTCTTATATATAAATGCAAATAAGGCACTCATTCAAAATGATGTCCTAATTATTTAATTATATATAAACACAACCTGGCTAGTGACGGAAATATCGTCGCTAAAAATGTGTTGTTTTTTAGACATGGTGGTCTTAATGTATGAATACATATTGTTGATGTTTTTCAGCTAACACATAAAGTGTTTATTATTACAAATATTGATTATACCTAATATTCTTTTCTATTTTAATTCTTAATGATAGTTGAATTATTTATTATACGTTGGATGTCTATTGTATATATGAGTACACATTTGTTGTTTATTGCACGCACATCTTAAATTTTCCAATAATGCAGCAAATGTAAAGATCGATTTTTCTCCACCAAGTGCGGTTGTCATATGATGTTCTTAAGAAAGTCGTGGCTCAACTCTATCTATCAATTGAACTGACTAGTTGATTAATTACCACCAATTTATAAAAATCCCACAAATATTTTTTTCTAAAACAAAATTATTTACTACAACGGTTGTTATTAAGTTTGCATGAATTAAAATTATTTTTACTAAGCGAACTTGCTAAATTACCTATTGTTGGGGATAGATCCAACAACTACGGAATGAGACGACAGGTACGTCCGTTACGATGGGCACTAGCAATCTGAAATCAAAGAACACGTTAGAGCCCTTCTAGGAGCACCGGTGGGGGTGTCGATGGAGGGGCCTCCGACGCTCAAGTCAGTCAAACGTGAAGATATAATTGATAA